>SSNP01000125.1:629251-641751 GCA_006937955.1 Pachypanchax playfairii | reverse complement strand
CAGCGTGTGGCTGAAAGTCCGCCCACTCCCCCAAACGCAATAAAGGCATTTGTTAGTGGAAAGTAAAAATAAACATTTGATAGGACAAAAAACTACATGAATCAATACGAGTCAACAAGTGTAAAAAATCTGAGGTGTATTTGTAAGTTGGGACAATGTTTAATAACACAGAGAGAGCAGAACTGAAACCAGCCAGCCTCACTGTGGGGAACGTTACCTCTACTCATACAGGTAAAGAGACACGGGGTCTATTCTCAGGAGGGACCTGGTTCAAGTGAAGATTTAAAGAGTTTAAAATCCTATAATGGAATTAATTTGAATAAATTAGGGTTTTTTGTAGTTTATTCCAAGATGAAGGGACAAAGTTGTCAAGAGCTCATGATTTACCAGATGTGTTAGTTAAAGTTATACTATGTAGAAAGTAATGGCTTTTATTTCCAACACCAGGTGGCAGTAATGAGCCAAATCACAACCCTGTCATTTCTACTAACCACCACAGGGTGGCAGAAATGAGTATTATTTCTCACCCCTCCTTTCCACCGGCATCAGCAGCGCGTTACTGGAGCAACACGTCTCGCTCGTGTATGCTGCTGCTTGGCCCTTCCCATCAGGTGTGTGTTAGGCGTGTAGCAGCAGGGAAACAGCTGTCACCGAAAGAGCATGAAGTCATGGAAAGGAGTGGTTACTCTGTCACACAGAGCAGCAGCGTTCATAAGACTCAATGACTGTGTCCATATTCAGGGTCTGCATACCCGGTCTAAAGAGGACGGTTCCTTCAAGAGAGCAAAAACCAGAAGCTGGTGTCTTGTGAATTCAGACAGTCTACCCTTCCTTTTGTTCCCTCTTTAACACTCTGAGCATGT
Source organism: Pachypanchax playfairii (assembly GCA_006937955.1). Lineage (NCBI taxonomy): Eukaryota > Metazoa > Chordata > Actinopteri > Cyprinodontiformes > Aplocheilidae > Pachypanchax > Pachypanchax playfairii. The sequence goes on along the minus strand of SSNP01000125.1, from coordinate 640,888 downwards.
CTGGTCGCCTAGCAACCGCGACGACGCTAAACAAAAGCAGTGAAAATGGAATGTGATCGAGGTGTCCTTCTTCTCACGTTTATTCTGCAATGACTCATTTAAATGTTGTCTTGTGTTCTGTAAATATTTTATTTCTTTATATTTTTGAGTTTTATATCGTAAATATTTTCTACACATCATGTAGTTAAAAAAGAAGAGGGAAACTGAAAGATAAACTGCATAAAATTTTGAGACAATGTAATGAAGTTGAAGCACAACTGTACACAGCATAAAGTGCTGTGTACAGTTGTGAAGTGCAGTCTGTGATATAAGGTTGGGTGAAGGAAGAGGGGAAGTAGAAGAAGAAGTAGATGGGAGGAGTTAATTAGTGAGGGATTAATAAATGAGGAAGAATCTGAATGCTAAAGGCAGTAACCTCATCAGATTACCTGAAAAAACTAAACAAAGGTCTGAGTTCTGCCAGGCTGCTGAAAATGTTTTTTGTTTGTTTGTTTGATTAATTAATTAAAGTTGATATCCCTGATTTCAGATTACCTAGCTTAGACTGTCAAGAAAGTCACATAACTCTGAGCCCTTCCCGTCGGGTAGAATTCCTAAGCCACGCCCCCCCAGGTTTGGAAACACGTGTAGCCCCAGAAGACGACCGAGTGTAAGACACTGGTCCGTAGTTCATTCAAGTACCGTAACATGGCGGAATCACCGGTAAGTGAAAACAATATAACAACGAACAACTGACATTGTTACTTTGTTCTAAACCTGACGCGGAACCAGCCGGCGGCTGTTTCTCCTGCTGTCACATGGTAGAGCGGCGAACACTCCCAGCAGTGGTGTGCTGCAGTAATATGTCTCAGTTTATTAGGAGCACAGAAGGCAAATAAATGCAGAAGTCCGTATGACTGGAGAGACTGTCCAATCATTCCTTTTGGACCGAACCATTTGATTGGTTGATGTTTTTAGACAAATACAGGGGAACCACTTAATCATTTTTTTTTTTTTATCTTCACAACATATTTTTCTCCATGCTGTGTTAAAATATTTTTAATGGGCATGAAAAAAAATATGTTGAGCTAATTTGTTATGAAAATGAAGTATAGCAGCTTTAATAAAAGCAACGCTTGCAGAAAACATTCACTTTATCCAGCTGTGATCACGTCATGTCATCTGCATGTGCTGTCTCCATGGACAAGAACCAGAACCCCCCCCCCACTCCACAACCCCCCCCACCCCAACACACACTCACTCACAGGAATTAGCTTGAACTGAATGAATGTTTATTTCACTCCTCGACACCCCCCCCCCCAGCGCTGCACCAGTCTTTTGGCCTAGCGAAGCAGAGTCTGCTCTTCAGTTATTGGATGTTTTCTCAAGGTGTTTGTGCTAATTAAATGTTGTGTACACCGTCAGGAGAGTGTCACTGTTGATTTTTCACTTAGACCACCATTTAATTTTGAGAAAGCCATCAGTCCCATCTCACGCTCTCACAATCAACCACACATTATTTATTTATCTGAAATAAATTCAAGTTGAAACTGACTAAATACATTCAAGTTGGAGGTCATTGCAGGTTATTTTTCACTTTTTTGGGTCTTTACAAATATTCTAATAATTTGATCCACATCAGGTTTTGAATGGGGATTATTTTAATCTCTGGGTTGTTTCCTTCACAGTTCAACATTTCCAGATCTTTTACAGCCAGTTTTTAATAGATTGTAGTAAATAACTGAATACTGATTTTGCTGCTAGTAAACTGAACTGGATTATATTTAGAATTGACTAAATTGTACTGATTAAATCTGAATATAAGTGGATTTGAGTAAAACCTGTTTATTATTTATTTCTAGTCCTTTTGGTGGACTTTTGTTTTGAATTATAATTTGATAAACTACATTAAAAGGACAGTAGTGAGTAAGTGTGACGGATTACAAACATTTTATTTGTCAGCTTGTTGTCAGGAAACCTTCAACCTAATAAAATAGATTCTAGCTAAATGTTCACATCAGTCTGGAGAGAACGTCTCTGAAAACCAACTGCATGCATGTGCTTCTCTGGTCCCAGCTGATCATCTCCATACTGAGGTGGAGCAGCTGGATGGAGGAACCCAGGTGGTTACATATGACTTTACTTCTTCTTGTGCATGCAGCTCATTTACTGGAGGCTGATGGCAGTCACTCAAATGTTGATCATCTAGACTATTGGTCCACCTACCTGTCAATCATTCAGGTGAAATGTTTATGGAAGGCTGTTGCAAGATAGATTATCACTTACCGCTGGCGAGTCTGACATCATGGAAAAAGCGCAAATCTTCTGTTTTACGGTGAGCGTGTTCTACGATGCGACAGCAACTTGTTATCCACAGCATGCACGTGGATAACTGGGAGTTTCTGCTCAGGGCAGGTCGAGTGTTGCACATGCACATCTTTCCAAAAAGTGGTCAGGGGGGGTTCTTTCCTGAAATTCAGACAAATCCTCCTCTGTACCTTTAAAAGTGATAATATGAACAAGCACAAACAGAAAAAAATCTAATCTGAATAAAACATTTAAGGTTCTGTATCATGTAAAATCATCTACTTGTATCTTTTAACCATGTTGTGATGTCATTTCCTTATTAAACCCTCTGGGGAGCCACAGTCACGCCCTTCTACTTCCGGTCCATGAGTCCCCTGGACGAAAAAATAATGAATGGAAGTCAATGGAGCGATAAAAGTTATTTTCTGATCCAGATTGAAATGCACCATGGATGGAACATATTTTTATTTTATTTTATTTTATTTTATTTTATTTTATTTTATTTTATTTTATTTTATTTTATTTTATTTATTTATTTATTTATTTATTTATTTATTTATTTATTTATTTATTTATTTATTTATTTATTTATTTATTTATTTATTTATCAGGGACATTGCAAATCAACATAGTTACAAATCAAGTTGCAGCTGATGTGACGCAAATAGAGTATATAGCTAATGCTAATTCTCAACTCCTGTCCCTGGTTGGGCCTTTCTACTCTACCTTAAAATTATACATTATTATCTATATAAAATCAACTCATTCACCCACTATACAAAGACTATAATTCATTCACACACACACACACACACACACAAGTGTGTTTTGGTATCCTTATGGGGACCGTCCATTGACTTCCATTGATTTTAGTAACTAGATTTATACCTAACCCAAACCCTTTTCCTAACCTTAACCATTACTGATCTATAACTAACCCTAAGACTAACTAAAACTCTATTCACACCATACCTATAAACCTAACCCCTAACCCTAAAAAGGGGAGTCCCCCTCATGGGGACCAGGCTTCGGTCCCCACAAGAACCCTCGGACCCCAGAAAGATAGTAAATGTCAGGAAACGGGTCCCCAGGAGGTCAGAAATACAAACCCACACACACACACACACACACACACACACACACACACACACACACACACACACTCACAGACACACACACACTCACAGACACACACACAGACACACACACACACACACACACACTAGACACACACACACACACACACACACACTCACAGACACACACACACACACACACACACACTCACAGACACACACACACTCACAGACACACACACAGACACACACACACACACACACACACACTCACAGACACACACACACTCACAGACACACACACACACACACACACACACACACACACACACACACACACACACACAGACACACACACACACACACACACACACTCACAGACACACACACACCACACACACACACACACACACACACACACACACACACACACACACACACACACACACACACACACACACACACACACACACACACACACACACACACACACACACACACACACACACACACACACACACACACACACTCACAGACACACACACACTCACAGACACACACACACACACACACACACAGACACACACACACACACACACACACACACTCACAGACACACACACACTCACAGACACACACACAGACACACACACACACACACACACACACACACAGACACACACACACACACACACACACACTCACACACACACACACACTCACAGACACACACACACACACACACACACACACACACACACAGACCCCCACACACACCCACACACCCACACACACACACTCACACACACACACACACACACAGACACACACACACACACACACACACAGACACACACACACACACACACACACACTCACAGACACACACACACTCACAGACACACACACACACACACACACACACGCACACACACAGTGCTAATTACAAATGGTTACAACTTTGGTTTTCTTTCAAAAAAATCTTAAGTCTACAAGTGAACATTTTAAACTCAGATATGTTTTTAAGTTCAGCTGGTAAACAGTTCCACAGTTTTGTGCTTTTGTAGGTGAAGGCAGACTGGCCAAATGAAGTCCTGCAGGGTGGGACTGTACAGTTGTGACTGATGGAGCCTCTGGTGACTCTGTTGTTGCTGTTCTGTCTCTGAACAAATGAACTTAGTGGGTCAGGTGCCAGATTATTGATACATTTAAATATTAGTTTGAGAAAGCACAAGTTGCTAAAGCTTTCGAAACCCAGCAGTTTATGCTTCTCAAGAATATTACAGTGGTGATAGCGGATTGGCTTTTTATCCATAATTTTTATTGCTCGATTGTAAAGTGACTCAATATGTTTTGTGGCTGAGGGAGTGGCCTGGCCCCAAACTGTAATACAATATGATATATGAGAGAATATCATAGCATGCATGTACAGTAGGGCGGCTTGTGTTGGTATATAATGTCGTATCAATTGATATGATGATTGATATGGTGTTCGTGAGTTGTAAAGACAAGTTTTGATGCAGAGAAAGCGATCAGTTTCAACACGCAGCAAAAGTTATTTTATATTCTGTGAAGACGCGTAGTAGACTACAACCACTTGTCTCACCATAGCGCTCTGGAGGAGAAGAAGAATCAGAATAGGAACAATGGCGGTGAGTTTAGCTTCACCTCCTTCTATCAGGACGAAGGAAGGAACATTAAACGACTAGTTTTGTGGTGACATCCAGGTATAAAACACACCGGCATTGTCACGTAAAAACGAGGGAAAAGGCAGCGGTGAGACTCGGGAGATTCTGCCGTGACGTCATATGTGTGACTTTCTAGTTGTAGTCACTTTAATTACGAAATTTTAAAAATAAATAAATCTGAATCCACTTGACAGACCCGGTCAAAACGTACATCATTATTTATCATTTAAATTGCGGTACAGCATATGTGTGATTCAGGGTGTAAGACAAAGTGGACTAGAAAATAACTTTTATCACTCCGTTGACTTCCATTCAGTATTTTTTCGTCCAGGGGACCCATGGGCCGACCGGAAGGGGCGGAGACTGTGGCTCCCCCTAGATACATACTGAAAACAGTCCCACGTCAAACCCCTGCTGCAACACAATTCACAATGGCGCACCCCCCTCCCCGCGCTTACACGACCAGCGCCTGCACCCCCCGCCTTGATGCACCTCAACCTAATTCTCCATAAATGTCTCCCTAATTCTGAGTTCTCAAGGTTGACGTGTATGTGGGTCATTCGATCATGCACAATATAAGGGGGCGGGCCGAGTTCGGGCTTGTTAAATCTGAAAACCTATCGGGTTCAGAATACAGGCCCGAGCAGGGCTCTATGTTCCTACATGAATTAATCAATGCACTTGGTTTCATTTCATTTATGGCAAATTATTTTTTTTTATTTTTTGGGCTTAATGCAACAGTCAGGAAACTCGTGTTTGTAAACTAAAACATCTGAATACAAGAGTTTATTAAATGTCTATAAAAGTCTAAAAAATGAGATGCTGACAGATGTAAAAGATGTTACATGTTCTGATGAAGGAAAGAAAGCAAAGAGAGACCAAGTGTAACAAATCAGCTTGTGATATCAAGCCCTCACTAACCCAGACAAGCTTTTTACACGCTGGCAGCAAAGAGAGATATCAGTGGCATTAAATCAGACAAGGCTCCTTTAACCTACTTGGCACAATTTGCAGGGTGTTAATACTCTGTTGTGAGAGATTTGATCAGCACTGAGGCGAGTGTTTGGCATCCAGTCTAAATAGTCTGTGCTAGCTGTCACTTTTGATCACATCTACAAAGCTGCTATAGCAGACTCATTTAGGAAAGAAGAGACGGTGCTAGAACTCGGAGCTGTGAGCTGCATCTCACTGGCTTTATGTGGCTTGTTTTCACTGGTACTTAAACGATATGGATCAATAAAGGAAGTTTGTGTTAGTAAGATAATAAAAATTAACAGAAAATTAATTGGTTTCATTTTTTTGTTTGTTTTTCTGCTCATACAGCAGCGTAACATGAAACTTCAGTGTAAAGCAGTAGATGGTTGTTGTGGTAGATTAGTACTTACAGACATTTTATTAATATGTTTTATTTAAAGTATTAATTTGACTGTTTTCATATTTGCATGTCCACATTCCTTCTGACAGGAGCATCAAAACTAGAACCGGATGTTTTTAAAACATGAACAACTGTTTCAACAACAGAAACAGATCTGAACTCTGTTTGTTCTTTATTTATTACATGTAGAATAAAATAGTTTCCATCAGACGTCCTGTATTTGTGTTGTTTGTTAAGATGATGCAGTCAACAACTTTACTGTCATTCTGACTTCTACACATGAATCACATACAGGTAAGTTTCATCCAGACCGGACCGGACCGGATCGGATCGGATCGGACTGGACCGGATCGGACCAGACCAGACCAGACCAGACCAGACCAGACCAGACCAGACCAGAGCAGACCGGACCGGACCGGACCTGACCGGACTGGATCGGACCAGACCGGACCGGATCGGATCGGATCGGATCGGATCGGATCGGATCGGATCGGACTGGACTGGACCGGATCGGACCAGACCAGACCAGACCAGACCAGACCAGACCAAAGCGGACCGGACCGGACCAGACCAGACCAGACCAGACCAGACCAGACCAGACCAGACCAGACCAGATTAGACCAGACCAGATCAGACCAGACCAGACCAGAGCGGACCGGACCGGACTAGACCAGACCAGACCAGACCATCCAACCAATCACTTCTCCACTCAGAGCTGAACCTGCAACTCCTCCAAGGTGTCTCTGATCCTTCCAGTGAGATCAAGCAGCACAACCAGAATGATGTGATTGTCCAAATAACTATAAAATCCTGAAAATTCAAACCCTGAAAACTGAAGAAGCTTTTGGGATGAGAGGTGAAATGCCTTGAAGATTGTTTTTCCTTAGTAGCGGTAGACAGTGGACATATTGAACACCTAGTGGTAAAATATTTTATAATGTTTCATATTCACAGAAACTGCACATCTGGATCAGAATGAATAACCAGATTCAGGTGAACACGGACAGACAAATGGCAGAAACGTGACTGAGAAACCGGATTCATGACGGGTTTTATTTCTCAGTTTGTTTTCAGTCATCTGTCGTCTTGATTGTTTGTTTCTCTGTTTTGTTTTTGTGGCAATAAAAACTCATAACAACTAGATTCACAACTAGAGTTACAATATGATGTTTTTAATAGACTTTTTATTGGATGTATTTTATGATTTTTTTCACCTTGACAGAAAGATTCTGATGTGATTGTTCATTTCATTTAGTAAAAACAGCAGCAGAGGCTAGTTACACACACACAACATGAAATGAAGCCAGATAAGACAAACACACACATACAGACACACAAACAGCACACGCAGAAAGAAGAAAGAAGGGAAGGTTTAGGGCATAATTGGGCTTATCTTTGTGTTCTTTTCCTGCCAGGATTAGAAGAGGATGTCAGGCAGGATTTGGGTCATAAGATAATTATCCCACCTGAGATCTTATCTGTGACCCCCTCTTTGCTGTCCCCACTTTTCTAAACTCTCTCCAGTCCTCTCAGCTTAAACAGGATTGTCTTTCTCTGCTGTAGAATCTCTTAGGTCACTAAAAACAAGCTTGACTTTTCTGCCAGCAACAAAAGGTTTTAAATGAGATCCATCCTTTTGAGATGTACCTGGGCTTGTTTCTTGTCCTTTAAATTGTCTTTCATTCTTTTTTATGTGACAGATTTTCATAACTGAAAAACACATTATAGGACAATGTGTTTATTGTATTTTAGGTTTAAAGGGACTCTAAGGAGGTTTAACAGCAAATAAATGTATAGAACTACAATTTCTTCCTCATACATGCTCCAACAATGTCCTGGTCACTAGAAAGAGTCCAGGCATTTTCACTGTAGTCGTCTCGACATGCATGTAAAATCATTTTATTAGTTATTAATAGAGCTTGTTCAGGTCAAACACACACCGTACTTTCCAGAGGCTCTTGAATGCATCATGAAGTCATGCGCGTTCATGCTAAGGCTATCGCTATCGTTTGCTATCGCTAGCTAAAAGCTGCAGAGAGAGTAGTGTTTGAAACATGGATTATACCGAGAACAAGAGACACACTCCAGCCCAGAAGCCAAACCAAGAGTTTTATCCAGCGTGACAAAAAGGAGAAACTTGAGTCGGATCGATGGAGGTAAAGATCGGTTCGGCATTTGAGAAGTGGAAAATGCTGAGAGAATCTTGGTATGAGAAAAGACCTGCAGTCGGCTTCATTTTTGCTTAAAGGTAAGAAATAAATAACTAAATACGTGGGAAAAGAGTTGTGTCATGTTCTGTGAGCGACTGTACTGAGTGAGTCATCTTCTCAGGAAGAAGATCTTTGGTTGGAACGCTGGAACACCTGCTCGTTAAGCTGCTCATTAAGCTGCTCGTTAAGCTGCTCGTTAAACTGTGTGGGGAAGAAGAAGCAGACGTTTATTTGGAGCTGCTGTGCTCCTTGCTGGATTACACGCGATGTCTCCTTGGACTCTTCCGAGCTCTGTGAACCCGGAGTCATCTGAACCTGTCTCTCTACCTGCTCATGGCCCTGAGTTTGATCATTTTTGAAAATAAAGTCAGTTTTAACAACTCTGAAATCTGAGTCCAGTCTGAGTTCTGCATGTGAGTCAAACGTTTATCTGAGTCCATGAAAAGTTGATGCTTTCAGGAGTTTCAACATATTTCCTGTAGTAGAAACATTTTTAAGCTGTCTGACGTGCTCACAGCTGATTTGGTTTAAATATCATAACATCACATTTATTATCTCAGTTGAAGTCATGACTGCAAATCTGTAAATTGTCAAATACAGGACTGACTCAGCTGTAAGTGCACGTACAGCATGTATGCGCGCCTCATGCACGAAGTTAAGGCTGCTGTTAGGCATTTGGCCTGAAGGGGCAATCACGAGCCCAAAAATTTCAAACTTCCTTACAGTTGCTTTAATTAGAACATGACCTGGACAATCACAAACAAATCACTGTTACATAAATTATTGAGAACACCTGAGATTCTCTTTCTCTCTGTGAGATTTAGACCGTGGGAATGTCTAGAGATTTCTAATCAAAATCTTTTTATTTTTTTTATTGTAAGAAAATATGGAGAAAGACGGCTTCTGGTTCCTTGAGTTTCTAACAGTAGAATGGGAGGTAGAGCTTTCAGTTATCAGGCTCCTCTCCTGAACCAGCTTCCACTTGTAATGATCCATCCATCCATCCATCCATCCATCCATCCAATCCATTATCGGGTCAGAGGGCAACAGGTTGAGGACAGAAACCGCAGATAATTCAGGTGAGCTGAGTTCGGGCACTTCCGGAAGAAACTGGTGACGCAGGTTACGTAATACTGGGGCGGAAATACGGGAAAGGACTCGTGACGCGGGTCACGTGATTTGAGGAAAAAAATCCAGTTTAAAAGCGAGTAACTTGCCGTTCACGGCAGAACAAGCAGGGATTTCACTAGAGCAAGGTAGCAGATAATTCAGGTGAGCTGAGCTCCATTAAAAATCAGTTTTCTGAGCCTGACCATCCCAGTCTGGTCCATCCTTCCTCCGGTCAATCACTCTGCTCCTTCCGCTTACTGAATGAGGACGAAGTCTCCCGACTCATAGTGGAATCTAATCCAACCACGTGTCCTCTGGATCCGATTCCTACAGATATCCTGCTGAGCATTCTTCCTGCTGTCAAACCTGCAATAACCCACATTATAAACTCTTCCATGAAAACTGGCATCTTTCCTTCAGTTTTCAAGCAAGCCACTGTCACTCCGCAGCTGAAAAAACCGTCACTCGACCCGGCCCAGGTAGGAAACTACCGGCCAGTCTCGCTCCTACCGTTCATGTCCAAGATCCTAGAGCGAGCCGTTTTCACTCAAGTCTCACAGTTCCTCCATGACAATAACCTACTTGATCCTTATCAATCAGGCTTTAAGCGAGGCCATTCCACTGAAACCGCTCTTCTCTCAGTTGCAGAGTCACTACGGGTTGCCAGATCGGCTGGTCTCTCCTCAGTACTCGTACTCCTCGACCTGTCTGCTGCTTTCGACACCGTCAACCACCTCATTCTCCTCTCGACGCTATCTAAGCTTGGCATCTCGGGGCCGGTCCTCTCGTGGTTTACCTCGTACCTTGCGTAAAGATCTTTCAGAGTCTCGTGGCATGGACAGATGTCCAGTCTGCATGAGCTGGCAACAGGTGTTCCACAGGGCTCGGTCCTTGGTCCTCTCCTCTTCTCTCTATACACCACCTCATTAGGCGAGATCATTCGCTCCCATGGCTTCTCATACCATTGCTACGCTGACGACACTCAGCTCCTCCTCTCGTTCCCTCCAGACGATACATCCGTCTCAGTGCGGATATCTGCTTGCCTCTCAGATATCTCGGCGTGGATGAGGGATCGCCACCTTCAGCTTAATCTGTCCAAAACTGACCTCATTGTCTGTCCTGCCAGTAACTCCTTACCTCCTCAGATAAGCGTGCAGCTTGACTCCATCACGCTGTTCCCCAAAACCTCCGCCAGAAACCTTGGTGTCATACTGGACAACCAGCTGTCCTTCAAGGAGCAGGTTAACTCTGTAGCTCGCTCATGTCGATTCGCTCTTTACAACATCAGGAAAATCAGAGCCTTCCTCACAGACCACACCACACAGCTTCTGGTCCAGGCCCTGGTCTTGTCCCGCATCGACTACTGCAACTCTTTGCTGGCCGGTCTTCCGGCGTCCTCGGTTAAACCTCTGCAGATGATTCAGAACGCAGCAGCATGTCTGGTCTTCAACCAGCCCAAGAGGGCTCATGTCACTCCGCTGCTCATTTCCCTGCACTGGCTTCCAGTTGCAGCACGCATCAAATACAAAGCTCTGCTTCTGGCTTACCAGACTCTAACACACACAGCTCCTACTTACCTTCACTCCTTCATCCAAACCTACATTCCCACGCGTCAGCTACGCTCAGCCGCTGAAAGACGCCTAGCGCTTCCACCACAACGTGGCATGAGATCATGTTCCAAACTCTTCTCCTCTGTTGTCCCCCGATGGTGGAATGACCTACCAAACTCGGTCCGATCCTCAGAGTCGGCAGCTACTTTTAAGAGCAGACTTAAGACTCACCTCTTTAAAGAACACTTTCAGTCTTAATGTGGAATTGATTTATGATTTATGATAGCGATTTGGGAGTTTATCTCTCACAAAAAAAAAAAAAAAAAAAAAAAAAAAAAAAAA
>SSNP01000125.1:577081-629241 GCA_006937955.1 Pachypanchax playfairii | reverse complement strand
AAAAAAAAAAAAAAAAAAAAAAAAAAAAAAAAAAATTGATACACTTGATGTATCAGCGTCGGAATTAAACCGGACTCCAAACAGTCTGTCACGGGCTCAGTCAGTTTGGTGACCCACATTGCAGGGACTCAGACTCAGACAACTCTCAGGTGCAAAAGTGAAAGGTTTATTTACAATGACTATATACAGTGCGTGAATGTGCTCGGTGGTCAGGTGCGTCAGGGGAAGTCTCAGCACTGTAATAGAGAGAGCGGTTAGTTCCAAATCCAAATATGTAGATCCTTGTGATTGTGCAAAGTCTGGTGAGGTTAAACTCACGGAGTTGTGTTGGAAGCTGAGCTTGGAGGGAGGGCAGGTCCAGTGCGGTGCTGTGCAGGGAGTTGGTGAGTCCAGGGTCGGGTGAGGAGGCTGGAGGGAGACAGACGGTGGCTCCAGGCGATCATACACTGGACGCGAAGAAATCCTCAGAGCTCGAGGAGCAGGGTGAATAATCCTGGAGAGAGCAGGGTTAATGCACACAGAGTAACATCCAGAATGTTTCTCCAAAATCACAAAAATCTCAAAAAGGCTCAGAAAACTCAGACAGACTATACTCGGAATCACTAGAAATAAGTTCAAGGATTTGACACAAGGGAAGCTACCATTCAGGTCAACAACCAGGCGAAGACTGAACATCTTCCTCAGGCTTAAGTAGTCCCTGCTCCTCATTAGTGCAGATCGCCACCAGGTGATGTCAATCTGCCTCACTCTCCAGCGTAGATCCTCACTGCAAGCAGATAACTCACCCGACACAGAAAAAACACAGCACACACAAACACTGAACCTGACACAGTCCGCCTCCTTATATTGTTTCCTTCTCTTTGATTTCTTGCTTGTATGTTCTCTCAATGTAAGTCGCTTTGGATAAAAGCGTCTGCTAAATGACAGTAGTAGTAGTAGTAGTAGTAGTAAGAACGCTTTTGTACCTAAATGTACATTTTGTTAAACTAATATCACTCCTATTTTACTTTGAGATTCAGAAAAACTTTCACATCTTTACCATCACCTGGACTTAATTCCTGGAGCTCTTGTTTTTAAAGTGGTGAAATGCTACTTCAGCAATAATTTACTGACTGTTCAAAGTATTCAGTAGACTGTTACATTTAATAACCTCAATGTTAAATCAACTGTTTTAATACTGTGTTGTAATTAATGACTAATGTAAGATGGAAACAAAGTGCTGCTTCCTGTTACATCACTTCCTGTTTCACACTAAAGCTCATTAAGAGTCAAACACACAAATCTGCACTATGTTTTGTGAAACAAAGTTCCAGTGCTTCTAAATGTTTTATTGAGACCTGAGCGTGCCACAAACACTTTAAAGCTGTCTAAATTAAGCATGCATTGTAATTCCCACTTTTATTACTTCAGCAATAATTTACTGACAATTCTTTGTGCTAGAATGCAGTAAATATTCTAAAATTGTCAAACGTTTTTTTTTCACCACATTGAAAATCTTCAAAGACTACATTTATTTTCTTTGACCCTGACAGAGTTGATGTTCCCTCTTGGAATCCGTTTTCTAAAACTCTGAATAGAGAGAATGATGTTGGAGGAGTTCTGATCCTTCAGATATTCTGCCGTCATGTTTTCATTTTAAGCACTAGAGTGAAGGTAAAGATTCTATCATAAAATGTTATGTTTCATACAGTCACTTTTGAACCTTTTTGCCTCAGTCCCCAGTGTCTTCACATGTACTCACACACAAAAACACAATTCCAATGATATGAAACTCAGTGTAGAATATGTCTGCATAACCATTGTTGAGTCTTTCTCATGCAACAAAATGAGAACACAGGGGAAGCTGGCTGTCTGGGTGGCTCACAAGGTCTCTGATACCACTATCATGAAAGGACGACTCACAGAGGGATAACGTAAAAGATTCATGTGAAAGAATCTTTATACTGGTTCTTTGAATGCACATATATCAAAAGGCCCTTTGAACATCCATTTTAGCCATCTGATGGAGAGGTGACAATGAGGCAGACAGCTATTAACAATAACTCTGCAAAAGTTCAATAGAAAATAACAGAAGTAAAATCTACTGAATAAAATATCTACAAGCTTGAAACATCAACACAATATCAACTGAAATAACATCAGTTGTGTGGAGCATTTTTAATCTTAGTGCTAACTGAACATTTTTACGTGCAACTAATCGATTGTTTGATTTCTTGGGTACTTACAATAAGTACACATCACTTGTCACTTTTACTTTTGTCTGTCTGTCTTTTCTTGTTTTTTAAAGGTTGGATATGAAACAATCTCATAAAAAAACTATATATTTAAAAAAAATAATACCTCAACAGGGTGTTTAGAGGGTTGTAGAATTAAAATATAGTATTTTCTTTAAAAATTACATTTGCCGTGAAGTATAATAAAATTAATTAATTTTGACGGGCACGACGTTGGCATTTTATTTATTTGTATTATTTGTAGTCTGGCACAGTGAGGCTGGTACTGTGGAGTCTGCAGGTCAAGCAGCTGGACGTACCGGGGATATGTGGTGATTATATACCTTATTTACTTGCCATAGGGGGTTTCCCAACATGTTACTTCGCAGGGTCGTGTGGGAAAGTCTTTATTAGCAGGTTACGCTAATATGGAGCAGTATGGCTGAAGTGTGGGGAAGTCCGGTCTGCGGGTTCAGCTGGAGGACACCTCAGAGGACTGTGTGGTTTATTGGAGAAGTGCAGGATGGCGTGAGGATGAAGGGTCTTGGGGAGACTGCAAGAAGTTACGTTTGCTCGAGAAGAGCTGTGGCAGATAAGTGAGATCTTTGCCATGGACTGAATCAATTACTGAGCTACAAGCAGGTAGGACTCCTCAATTATCAGAATGTTTCATGGCCCACATGCAGAACTCCAACTCAGGCCATACATGTCAACTCTCCTGATTTTTCCAGGAGACTCCCGAATTTCAGTACCCCTCCTGAAAATCTCCTGGACTCACCTTTCTCCTGAATTTCTCCCGATATCTGACACCTTCTGACGCGCGCCGTTTCTGACCGGCTATTTATAGTGATAACACCTGAAAGACCTTCTTACAAGCACAGATTACACGCTGAAAACGATCCCACCCGCTCTGACGAGACTAGCACAAACAACCCCCCCACCACCACTTCGACGCACCTCTGTCATGGTCTCCCTAATTCTCCCTAACTTTCTCCCTAATTTTGAGTCGTATGACACAGGCTTATCAATCAAATAGTACCTGCTAGTCCTAGTGTCTTGTTGCTACAGTACAGTCATATTTTAAGAAGTACACTGAGAAAGTATTTATTATAATCAGAGTTCTGACGTCAGCTGACCTGATCTATGGGACAGCTGTTGTCTTCTGTTTCCTCAGAGTTGCACTTTCATTGTGTTTTGTTGTCAGCATGCAGATCTCTTTAATCGTAGAACTTGATGCAGAGCAGCTCGTCATCCTCAGGATGAGTTTTCTTTCTCATTAACCTCTCCTTCAAAGTCCTTCTCCTCAGCCAATCCACTCAGAGGAGGTTTCCTGTCGTCACTCACCTGCTACATCACGCTGATGTCATCTCTCTGACCAATCAGACTCCTTCATTTCATGATCGAGGGGAAAAATAATCACCTTTTACATTTCCTGATTGTCATTTAACTGTTACTGGTTATTAATCTCTATCACTGTTGAAGAACCTGCTGATTGGACCTGAGCAGTGCTGAGCAGGTGACTGGGAGGAACAGGACACTGAATTTAATTCAGGCTCTTTACAGAAACATTAAGTCCAGATTCACGGATAGTTTTATGAAAACATTTCAATCAGGAAACATTAAATGTAAAAACAATAAAAGGTTTCCTGTCTAAACAACCAGCGGATCATTTCAAAACAGTCCTCCATTCTGAGCAGTAGAACCAGAACCAGAATGAGTTCTGCTGGACCCACTGGGATCTGAACTGACAGGAAAGAGACAAACAGTGATGGATTTGGGCCAGTCGTCATGTCTATAGAAAGATAAACAGAGAAACAGTTAATGACAGCAGTAACAATCAATACAAACATGGAGAGTAAAGAGAGACAGCAGAGTGAAGACATGTGGACAGTATGTCCTCCAGCAGTCTAAACCTATAGCAGCATAACTAAAGGGATGGATCAGGAGAACCTCCAGCAGTCTAAGACTATAGCAGCATAACTAAAGGGATGGACCAGGAGAACCTCCAGCAGTCTAAGACTATAGCAGCATAACTAAAGGGATGGATCAGGAGAACCTCTAGCAGTCTAAGACTATAGCAGCATAACTAAAGGGATGGATCAGGAGAACCTCCAGCAGTCTGAGACTATAGCAGCATAACTAAAGGGATGGATCAGGAGAACCACTAGCAGTCTGAGACTATAGCAGCATAACTAAAGGGATGGATCAGGAGAACCTCCAGCAGTCCAAGACAATAGCAGTTTCATGATTTGTCAGAAATGGGGACTAAGGAACCACCTATGCAGTAAATATGGTAAGTAAAGTTTATTTTGAGCAGGATCGACTGGTACAGAATCAACAGTTTTCTGCGGGGACAGAAAGAGAAGTCAGTTCTGATTATGTACAATCCAAAATGTTCTACAGGAAACTGGACAGGGAAGTGGCTAATGAAAGTCTGTACCTAAGAAGGCAGGGTCTTGTTACTGCCCAAGACCTGAAACCCCCAGAACCCTGACAAGCAGCATAACTAAAGGGATGGACACTCTGGTTTTAAAAGTGCAAAATGGCAGCTTCTGTAAACGGGATCTTGCAGCTTCACTTTTTAATTATAGAGGAAGACGAAGACATTCACTGTAGATTTGTTTCATATGTGTGTTGAAGCAGCGTGACAGCAGGTGGCAGAGTGACTGAGGTGCTCCAGTTTTAAGATGATGTTCTTCCATGTGGTGCAACAAACTGATAACAGGTGATGAGGGTCGAGTCCAGGCTAGTGTGATTCAACTCTCCAGTAATGGTGCTGAAGGGATCTGGCTGTTTAGACTGCAGCTCCACTACCATCATGTGTACCAGATCATGTATAGTCCTGGTTTCATCTGGACCCTCCGTCTGACTCCAGGCAGTGCTGGGATTCATGACTGCATGAAGATCTGGTCTGTTCATCTGTAGCTCACTGCTTAGGATTTGACAAATGTTTCTTTTAGTACAAAGAAGACAAAAATAAAGTTTTAAAAATGTACAGAATCCTTTTCAACACAAGGAAACAAAGATCAACTGAAAAAAACAACAACAATAAAGAGGAACAGCTGAAACAAACTGCAGCTACATTAAAACATCATGCTGAGATTAACACTGTCTGCAGATGACTTCTCCACAACATGAAGTTAGTGTTAATTTTAACATTGGTCATCTGTACAGATCCCACAGATATGAGTCTAAGACACATGAGGGAATAAGGGAGGATCTACGCTGCACTTCTATTCCAGCAGGACGATGTGGGAAGGAGTGATTATGATTTATCGCTCTTATTTTTCTCTTCTGCCTTTATCCTTTTTCAAAAGCCTCACCATTCTTCTATTGGACCATATAGCCAAGAATAAACTTTACCAGTTTAATGCAGACCTGATATTCTCTTCAGACTGAATTACAGCCAGGACCCAGCAGTGACAATAACACCTAATCTGATTTGGGAGACCTCTGTTATTCAGAAACCTTTTGAACCGTTTTCTCCAAGAAATTCTCTCTCTCTCTCTATCTATCCATCTCCCCTCTCCCTCACCCCCCACCCCCCCACCCGCACACACTCACAGAGGACTTCATCTGTCCACCACCACCAGGTTATACAGACTGTCAGATTTGTCTTCATTTCAACACACACATCAGAAGACACAGTCCTGTTGTGGTGTTTGAACTCCAGGGGCGGTTGTTTACGTAGTTCCTTCCTCAGCAGAGAGAAACGAGACTCAACACAGAGACGCTCGTCTCTTACAGATCATCTGAAAGGCTATGAAAACAACTTAAAGACCGTCATTCTGCACATAATGAGCATAAAGATAAATGATTATTTGGACCTGCATCTAGACATCTGGATTTATTTGACTTGTCTTGTTTAAATATCTAAAACTTGAAATGTTTTTTTATTTAAAGATGTTAATGAGGTGACGATCAGTCTCACCTGGAGGTTTCTGCTGTACAGCTCATTAGAAGAGGAGCTGATGAAGGTGTAGCATGAGCCCAGGTGTTCAGGTTCTTTAGTAGCTTTAGTTAGCAGTAAGCTTGTCTTCAGGGGTCAAATACTTTAATAGCTTTTGTAAATATTTGTATTTTTTTTACTCCATTATGACCACACAATATTTTATAAAAGGATGTTTTTCATTAATTCATTCAGCTGCATTAGTGATGCTGCTGTCGGTCCCAACCTGCTCATCACTGCAGGATTCAACCAGTTTTATACCCGACAGCTGTTTAGTTATTAATATAACTGTTTCCTGTCATGTAGTAAATGTTTCCTGCTTTGCTTCTTGTCCTGTTGGAGGTTAGTCTTGATCTTTGGTTTAATGATCTGTGTTATCACCCTGTTTGGTTTCTTTGTGTTTTAGTGTAGATTTGAATTATTCAGTTAAATTATGTTCTTGTTTCTTATGATGTTCTTGTGTTAGTCCCTCTCATGTCCTGCTGTTTTAACTCTGTAGCTTCCCAACTTGTTCTTATTACCTGGATTTATTTGAGTCTTGTCTAGTTGCTGCAGCTGCCATGCAGGTATCTGCATTGAGGTTCTTATAGAACAACTCACCACACGTTCTGAACATCTTGTGACGTGTTTGTTTCATTCATGACAGATGAAAGACGTGGAGTGTGTATTGTAAATATAACTCAATTAACTTTTTAAGTTTGGACCTTTTCCGTATTCTGACCACTAGGATGATTCAAAGGATCGATTCCTTTATTCTGTGAGATCAAAGTCGTATCAGTGTTACATGCAGTATATTGTTTTGGGATAATGTTCCTGATTCAGGTGTTTCTATGGAAGACCACGTCCTGGTCTGCAGACGGCTTCTATTTGTGAAAGAATGTGGACATTAATGAATTTATTCATCACGATTAGATGTGTGATAAGTTCCATAGTGAAATTAACACTCTACTATGTTCAGCTGTTAGTTGTATTATAACAAAGTGGAAGCAGGTGAGAATAAAAGCAACTTGGTCATGATTTAACAAATTCACCTCTGAAGGAAATCCTTTAAAAATATTCTCCTAAAGTCTGTGAAAATCCTTGTCAAGCTGTTACAGCTGCAAACAGTGAAGGTCAAGTCAATGATAAACCCTACAGCGTGAGGACAGGATGTTATTATAGACGGGTTCATGGGTCAGAACATAGAGAAGAATGAAACATAAACAAAAATAAACAAAACAATATTATAAATATCAGCTAGAAGCTGCAGGTCTGTATCAGTGTGAGTAGATCACACATACAATCATGTGACAAACCAAGAATGATTAAACATTCATGCTCTGCTTTAGTTTTAACTTCAACATTTAACTCTGATCTCATTCATACAGCGTGTTTTCCATCTTTGTTCCACCTTAAACAAACATCTCACTCCGTGTATTTAAAGTCCTTTTAAATAAGAACTAGAATGTCATTTCAAAGTGCTGGTGTGGGTTCAGAGGAGGGTTTAGATTCATTACTCAATCCCACCAACAAAGATTAATATATGAGTATAATGATTACTATCTGGACCATTACTGACAATGATAAAAGAAATCATCTATACAGGAGGGAGGAGGGGGAGGGGGGAGGAGGGGGAGGAGGGGGGGCAGACGTAAGATTAAAGTTGTATCTGAACTGGGGGAAGGTTTGATTAATAGTTCAACTGTGATTAATCAATTATTAATCAGGTGAACTTTCAGAGAAATATTGTTCAATTTGACATGTTTTCATTTTCCTGTTGGCAAATTCAGACAAACGAATGTTTTTATAATAGAAGACGATCGTTTTGATCAACTAACAAAGATTAAACAGATCAAAGTCAGACACATGTAAATCTGTCTGTCACCTGTCTGTCTCTCACCTGTCTGTCTGTCACCTGTCTGTTTCTCTGTCTGTCACCTGTCTGTCTGTCTGTCACCTGTCTGTCTCTCACCTGCATGTCTGTCACCTGCATGTCTGTCACCTGTCTGTCTCTCACCTGTCTGTCTGTCACCTGTCTGTCTGTCACCTGTCTGTCTCTCACCTGTGTGTCTCTCACCTGCATGTCTGTCACCTGCATGTCTGTCACCTGCATGTCTCTCACCTGTCTGTCTGTCTCTCACCTGCATGTCTGTCACCTGCATGTCTGTCACCTGTCTGTCTCTCACCTGTCTGTCTGTCACCTGTCTGTCTGTCTGTCACCTGTGTGTCTCTCACCTGCATGTCTGTCACCTGCATGTCTGTCACCTGTCTGTCTCTCACCTGTCTGTCTCTCACCTGCATGTCTGTCACCTGCATGTCTGTCACCTGCCTGTCTCTCACCTGTCTGTCTGTCACCTGTCTGTCTGTCACCTGCCTGTCTCTCACCTGCATGTCTGTCACCTGCCTGTCTGTCACCTGTCTGTCTCTCACCTGTCTGTCTGTCACCTGTCTGTCTGTCTCTCACCTGTCTGTCTCTCACCTGTGTGTCTCTCACCTGCATGTCTGTCACCTGCATGTCTGTCACCTGCATGTCTGTCACCTGTCTGTCTGTCACCTGTCTGTCTGTCACCTGTCTGTCTCTCACCTGCATGTCTGTCACCTGCATGTCTGTCACCTGCATGTCTGTCACCTGTCTGTCTCTCACCTGTCTGTCTGTCACCTGCATGTCTGTCACCTGTCTGTCTCTCACCTGTCTGTCTCTCACCTGCATGTCTGTCACCTGCATGTCTGTCACCTGCATGTCTGTCACCTGTCTGTCTCTCACCTGTCTGTCTGTCACCTGTCTGTCTGTCTGTCACCTGTGTGTCTCTCACCTGCATGTCTGTCACCTGCATGTCTGTCACCTGCCTGTCTCTCACCTGTCTGTCTGTCTCTCACCTGTCTGTCTCTCACCTGCCTGTCTGTCACCTGCATGTCTGTCACCTGCATGTCTCTCACCTGTCTGTCTGTCTCTCACCTGCATGTCTGTCACCTGCATGTCTGTCACCTGTCTGTCTCTCACCTGTCTGTCTGTCACCTGTCTGTCTGTCACCTGCATGTCTGTCACCTGCCTGTCTGTCACCTGTCTGTCTCTCACCTGTCTGTCTGTCACCTGTCTGTCTGTCACCTGTCTGTCTCTCACCTGTCTGTCTCTCACCTGTCTGTCTCTCACCTGCATGTCTGTCACCTGCATGTCTCTCACCTGTCTGTCTGTCTCTCACCTGCATGTCTGTCACCTGCATGTCTGTCACCTGCCTGTCTCTCACCTGTCTGTCTGTCACCTGTCTGTCTGTCACCTGTCTGTCTGTCACCTGCATGTCTCTCACCTGCATGTCTCTCACCTGTCTGTCTGTCTCTCACCTGCATGTCTGTCACCTGCATGTCTGTCACCTGCATGTCTGTCACCTGTCTGTCTGTTACCTGTCTGTCTGTCACCTGTCTGTCTGTTACCTGCATGTTACCTGTCTGTCTGTTACCTGTCTGTCTGTCACCTGTCTGTTTCTCTGTCTGTCACCTGTCTGTCTGTCACCTGTCTGTCTCTCACCTGCATGTCTGTCACCTGCATGTCTGTCACCTGTCTGTCTCTCACCTGTCTGTCTGTCACCTGTCTGTCTGTCTGTCTGTCTGTCACCTGTCTGTCTGTCTCTCACCTGTGTGTCTCTCACCTGCATGTCTGTCACCTGCATGTCTGTCACCTGTCTGTCTCTCACCTGTCTGTCTGTCTCTCACCTGTCTGTCTCTCACCTGCATGTCTGTCACCTGCATGTCTGTCACTTGTCTGTCTCTCACCTGTCTGTCTGTCACCTGTCTGTCTGTTACCTGCATGTTACCTGTCTGTCTGTTAACTGTCTGTCTGTTACCTGTCTGTCTGTCTGTCACCTGTCTGTCTGTCTCTCACCTGTGTGTCTCTCACCTGCATGTCTGTCACCTGCATGTCTGTCACCTGTCTGTCTCTCACCTGTCTGTCTGTCACCTGTCTGTCTGTCTCTCACCTGCATGTCTGTCACCTGCATGTCTGTCACCTGTCTGTCTCTCACCTGTCTGTCTGTCACCTGTCTGTCTGTTACCTGCATGTTACCTGTCTGTCTGTTAACTGTCTGTCTGTTACCTGTCTGTCTGTCACCTGTCTGTTTGTTCCCTGTCTGTTTGTCTGTCTGTCACCTGCATGTCTGTCATCTTTCTGTCTGTCACCTGTCTGTCTGTCACCTGTCTGTCTCTCACCTGCATGTCTGTCACCTGCATGTCTCTCACCTGCATGTCTGTCACCTGTCTGTCTCTCACCTGTCTGTCTGTCACCTGTCTGTCTGTCTGTCTGTCACCTGTCTGTCTGTTACCTGCATGTTACCTGTCTGTCTGTTACCTGTCTGTCTGTCACCTGTCTGTCTGTTACCTGCATGTTACCTGTCTGTCTGTTACCTGTCTGTCTGTTACCTGTCTGTCTGTTACCTGTCTGTTTGTTCCCTGTCTGTTTGTCTGTCTGTCACCTGCATGTCTGTCACCTGCATGTCTGTCACCTGTCTGTCTGTCACCTGTCTGTCTCTCACCTGCATGTCTGTCACCTGCATGTCTGTCACCTTTCTGTCTGTCACCTGTCTGTCTCTCACCTGCATGTCTGTCACCTTTCTGTCTTTCACCTGTCTGTCTGTCACCTGCCTGTTACCTTTCTGTCTGTCACCTGTATGTCTGTCACCTGTCTGTCTGTTACCTGTCTGTTTGTTACCTGCATGTCTGTCACCTTTCTGTCTGTCACCTGTATGTCTGTCACCTGCTTGTTACCTTTCTGTCTGTCACCTGTATGTCTGTCACCTGTCTGTCTGTTACCTGTCTGTTTGTTACCTGCATGTCTGTTACCTTTCTGTCTGTCACCTGTCTGTCTGTCACCTGCCTGTTACCTTTCTGTCTGTCACCTGTATGTCTGTCACCTGTCTGTTTGTTACCTGTCTGTTTGTTACCTGCATGTCTGTCACCTTTCTGTCTGTCACCTGTCTGTCTGTTACCTGTCTGTTTGTCACCTGTCTGTCTGTTACCTGTCTGTCTGATCAATCTGATCAACCTCCTGTGTGAACATCAACCTTGGACCGTACCTGTCTTGCCTCTTACCTGGATTTTTTTTTTTTACCCCGTTTGGGCTGTTTACTCCTGGGTATGGAGGCTGGATGTTCTCCCCTCCTGCTCTGGAGCTCCAGGGACCCATGAAAGCCGGTTATACAGCCCCAAAGCTAACCCTAAGCCCCCATATTGTTTTCAAAATCCCACCAGGGCGGTCCCTGGAGCTCCAGAGCAGACCGGTTCATTTTAGAATGGTTTTAGCCTGTTTGGAGGCACTCTGGCTGGGGAGAGGGACGTGCACAGGGTCCTGTCATCCACCCTGGAGTGACGGTTCTCCCTCTCCTCTCAACAGTTGCAAGGGGAGCTTGAGCTCCAGATTTTATAATAATGTTTTGATAATAAAATAAAATATTGATTATTTGCAGTCTACACTTGAGAAAACGTTTTTGGTCCGGGTGGTTCAGCCATTTCTTCACCTTCTTCTTCTTCTTCCATGAAAATTCACACGCAGCAATGCATTGTGGGAAATATGCTTCACTGAAGTCTGCATTGATGTGGGCTTCAGCCAAGTGCAGATCAAGGGTTCCAAAGGGGCGGAGCCAAAGGCACGACTCTCCACTCTTGGACAATCGGTACACCCTACGCACTCGTGCCCCTCATCGGGAACGCGCGTTTGAAGTGCGCAAGGGTGCAAGTGCGGGTATTGGGACAGGGCCTTAGAAAGATCAGGCTATTTGACTGAAACATTGTTTAAAGGTCCTGTATCATGTGAAATCAGCTGTTTGTATCTTTTAACCATGTTATGATGTTATTTCCTTATTAAACCCTCCAGAGTGGTTTTTAGTTTAATAAACATATTTCTCAGTAATCCTCCTGAATCCTGCGCTCTGAGCAGCTGCTCCACTCTCTCCTGGAAAACAACTGACTGTAACATAGTGATGTAACAATGTTACACCAGGACCTGCAGATTAAACACACACACCCCGAGCTGCCAGAGTCTGAAGCAAGACACTAAACACCACCGTTTGTAGTATTTTACTTTCTAAAAATGTCTCAGTGAAAATGTGCATTTAGCTGTGAGACTTACAGGAATTTATTCATCATTTTATTCAGGCAGCTCGAGGGGCAGCACTCATGAGGGGGGGTGGGGCTGGAGGAGAGATGGGATTTTAGGTAAACGAGTGTTTTACTTCCTGATCAGAGAATAACTCGAGAATAAGAGATGGGTTACATGAAGAGCCAAATTAAGGATCATTTTAGTGTAAAAACAATGTGATTTTTATCATATGACCCACTTTACACACACACAGAGATTATTTATTGTAATTATCAGCATTTATTGTAACATATTTTCTGTCATTTCTAAAACATTGTTATCTGCCCAAAGGAAACACACGTGATTAAAAAATGTAAATTAATTTGATTGTGTACATGTAGTCGAGTGGATGCAGTAACAAGGTTGTTAATAACAGAAAGGTTACAGCAGAGGAGTCATGGATTATCTGCTCTACTGTAGAAAAGTATTAAGATTTAATTCCTGGACAAAAACACAGTTTTCTTTCTATATTATTGTATGTATTTAATAAACACCTAGGAGCATTAGTTGTCTAGCAGGTTAGTAAAGTGAATAAATATATTAAAGATGTTGATAGCTACATTTGTTTAAACACAGCTAATATTTGCATCCGTTTCTAAGAAGACAGTTTAAATTCAGTTTCTGTCCTTTAGTTTAACACCTGGTTTCACTAATGTCTCACCTGTATGTGCATCTCTGCCCAATAAGAAGCAAAACATTTACACTAAATCCAATATACCATATAAAATGTTCATGTCTTCATTACTGTTCAAAACCAGGAAGTAGGTAGTTTATCACAGAGCACATACACTCACCTAAAGGATTATTAGGAACACCTTGAATGGTGGGCCGTGGGTGATGGACACCGTCTCCTGTTTTTGTTTAGTTTGGGCGTTTTGTTGATAGTATTATGTTGTTTCATGTAGTCATGGTGTGTTTATAGTTTTACCTTTGAGTCATTGTTGTCTTGGTCTCGTGCTGTGTTTCATGTTTAGAATCTGTTTGTCTCATCGCAACAGTCTGTGTTCCATATATGGTCATGTCACTTCCTGTTCTTGCACTCCTGTTAATTAGCTTATTGTCTTCACCTGAGTCTCGTCTGGGTCCGGCACTACTTAAGGTTGTTTCTGTCTTCTGTTGACTGCTGGACCATTGTCTTCTGTTGTGGATTCTGTCAATGTCCCGTGTCAATGTCCAGTGTCAATGTCCAGTCATATAAGCCATAGTATTATAGTTTTTGTCATAGAGTTAGTCTGTAGTCACAGTCACAGTCACAGTCACAGTACTGCCTTGGATTATTTTTGGACTCCTGCCTGCCTCCTCTGTGTGAGCAGAGTGCTTTTTGATTGTTACTTTGTATTTTTACATCATTTGGTACTTTGGATTTACTCCCTTGTCTCCCACAGCTGGCAGTATTTGTTTTGTTTTCCCCTATCCCGATTCTGTCCCTTAATAAACTCCTTTTTATTTGAGCCTGCCACTCTTTGTTCCTCTGTGTGTGAGATCCACAAACTTTGGTATTTCATGACACACCTGTTCAATTTGTCCTTAATGCAATTATCTAATCAACCAATCACATGGCAGTTGCTTGAATGTATTTAGGGGTGTGGTCCTAGTCAAGACAATCACCTGAACTTCAAACTGAATGTCAGAACAGGAAAGAAAGGTGATTGAAGCCACGTTGAGCGTGTCATGGTTGTTGGTACCAGACGGTCTGAGTATTTCACAATCTGCTCAGTTACTGGGATTTTAACCCACAACCATTTCTAGGGTTTACAAAGAAAAACATCCAGTATGCAGCAGCTTGTTGATGCTAGAGGTCAGAGGAGAACGGACTGACTGATTCAAGCTGATAGAAGAACAACTTTGACTGAAATAACCTCATTACAACCGAGGAATGCAGCAAAGCATTTGTGAAGCTACAACACGCAGAACCTTGAGGTGGATGGGCTACAACAGCAGAAGACCCCACCGGGTACCACTCATCTCCACTACTAATAGGAAAAAGAGGATACAATTTACACCAGATCACCAAAACTGGACAGTTGAAGACTGTAAAAATGTTTCCTGGTCTGATGAGTCTGGATTTCTGTTGAGACATTCAAATGGTCGAGTCAGAATTTGGTGTAAACAGAATGAGAACATGGATCCATCATGTCTTGTTACCACTGTGCAGGCTGCTGGTGGTGGTGGTATCATGGTGTGGGGGATGTTTTCTTGGCACACTTTAGGTCCCTTAGTGCCAATTGGACATGGTTTAAATACCACGGGCTACCTGATCATTGTTTCTGACCATGTCCATCCCATAATGACCACCATGTACCCATTCTCTGATGGCTACTTCCAGCAGGATAATGCACCATATCATAAAGCTAATGGTTTCTTGAACATGACAATGAGTTCACTGTACTACAACGACCCCCACAGTCACCAGATCTCAATCTGATAGAGCATCTTTGGGATGTGGTGGAACGGGAGCTTCGTGTCCTGGATGTACATCCCATAAATCTCCATCAACTGTAAGATGCTATCCTATCAATATGGACCAACATTTCTAAAGAATGTTTTCAGCACCTTGTTGAATCAATGTCACGTAGAATTAATGCAGTTCTGAAGGTGAAAGGGGGTCAAACACCGTATTAGTGTGGTGTTCCTAATAATCCTTTAGGTGAGTGTAGATCAGAAGCTGTAGTCTCTGTTTGGATGGACAGTTAATCCTTGTGATGTCCTCTCAGTTACACACAAGACAACACAAGCAGAGAGATGAATACACATACCAGAACCATGTTCATACAGTGAGTTCTGGTTCTGTTATGGACTGACAAAAACCAGGAGAGCAGTTAAAGGTGCATCAAGTTAAAATACAACACTATATGTCTACAGTTTTCATCACACAGTCTGTAGTTTAACTCCACCAAATTTTGTCATTAGACATAAAATTATCACAGCGGGGCCTTATTACTGCTAGTGACTTTTTGTGTATTTATTTAGTTTTTTTACCAAACATGCGTTCCTGTAAGAAGCTTGAAGTATTTTTTAAGTGCTTTTGAGACGAGATTATAGTTTAAGTTGTTTTCCTGCACTATAAGCTTGTTTTAAAAAGAAAAAACATAAAAAGAACTAAGTAATAATAACTTCTGTTTTTCAGATTTAATAAAGATTATTTGTAGCACTCACATCACCGCTTTCTGAGTTTTTGGTTGCTTTTCACCTTTTCTTTCCTTTTTTAATTCACATATTATTATTATAATAACAAACCATGTTACTGACTTTAAAGTCCCCATAAATCTGTTACTCCACACAAGATTAAAAGATACAAGGACTTGATCACAAGACCTGCAACAGCAGGACAGTTAGTACAATTATACTGGTTGAAGTTAATCAGCATAGACGATGAATCCAGAGAAGGTGCTGTATTTGTTGTTGTTTCCTCCGTGAGCTTTGCCTCCATCTAGTTTAATGTAGACCTCGTCTCCTGGTTCGAGATGCAGCACAGCGCTATTACTGGCATAGTCATAGTTCTGATCTGCATCCTGGGCTATGGCACTGGCACGCACCTGCAGGGACATGGAAACACACGCACGCACGCAAACACACACACACACACATCTGTTGTTAGTAGAAGATTTGG
This sequence comes from Pachypanchax playfairii, assembly GCA_006937955.1. Lineage (NCBI taxonomy): Eukaryota > Metazoa > Chordata > Actinopteri > Cyprinodontiformes > Aplocheilidae > Pachypanchax > Pachypanchax playfairii. The sequence goes on along the minus strand of SSNP01000125.1, from coordinate 613,366 downwards.
TTTAAACTCAACCATAAAACACTGTAAAGACTCGCAGTTTCAATCAATCAATCAATCAATCAATCAATCAATCAATCAATCAATCAATCAATCAATCAATTGTCTGCAATGTCCAGTTACAATAGCTTGGTGCATGTCAGTGATTTTATACATTCCCAATACCCGCACTTGCGTCCTTGCGCACAAATGCGCGTTCCCGATGAAGGGCGTGAGTGTATAGGGTGTCCCGATTCTTCAGAGTGGAGAGTCGTGCCCTTGGCTCCGCCCCTTTGGAACCCTTGATCTGCACTTCGCCACAGCCCGTATTAATACAGACTTCAGCAAAGGGTATTTCCCACAATGCATTGCTGCGTGTGAATTTTGATGGAAGAAGAAGAAGACGGTGGAGAAATGGCTGAACCACCCTGACCAAAAACGTTTTCTCAAGTGTAGACTGCAAATAATCAATATTTTATTTTATTATCTAGATGTGTAATTACAATCGATTGATTATCTGTTGGAAAGATGTGTCACCTATCTGATAAAAAATATAATTAATTAATAATGGTACTGACGTGTATTTTCAGACATGATATACTAACAGTTTAATTACTTATTCTGTCTTATACACCTCCTTTGGTTCCTGCACTTCATTCTCCTCAAAATAAATGTTTTTGGAATTTTACAATTATTTCTAATCTCGAAATAGTACAAACAGCGACCAGCTCCGCCATTTTGGTTGTCATGGAGAAAGAACGCTGTGGCACAGGTTGTTGACGTAATGCTAGCTGTCCCAATACTGCTAATATTTGGGCACTTACTCACTACGCACTTGGAACCCTGTTGATGTATGTTCTGAGTTTCTGTTGTCACGGTTACCAACTAGCATTGGAGACAGCGCAACAATTCAGAACGATCAGGCTATTTGAAAAGAACTTCAAGATGTCCTATATCTCTTTTTAATAGATGGCAACATTTCTCAAGCTAGATGAAATATTTTATTGTATCAGTCTCTCCTGCCTTAGAACTATACTGACATGGTTTGAGTTAGTTTGAAAATTACATGATGGGCTGGGCTGTGATTGACATGTCGCACTACTTGACACAGAAAAGTAATTTTTAAATTTTTAAATGGATGAAGCTGCTTCTCTGGACTAGTCAAGCGGCCCTGATCCATATTGTTTCAAGTCTGCAGCAGCATTACAGCATAGAATGGGGGCCGTCTCTTAGTGGTACATTGTTGTTGTTGGCCAAAGCTAAAGCTAAATTTAGCTTTAGCCTGCCTCAACAGGTGGAGCTCCATGGGGCCGCTGTACCTCATTGTCTGCAACAGAATACAGAGAGGTGCCCAGGGTATAAATAAAGTATCTCAGCATGCAGGGAAAATCATCAGTAATGTACAAAAAACATTTTTAACACAAACATTGCACTAAATGAACTCTGATAACATCTGTATAAACACTTGCTATTCAAACTCCAACTCGCTACGGAGGTGTGGCCGGGATAAAGCTTCTTTTTTTTAATTATTTAAGTTTGTTAAGTGAACAGTCAGTCATTCAGTTAGTACAATATGAAAATAAGACAATAAATAATAATAAAGAGAAGAAAAAGACGAGATAATAAAAATATATATATATATATATATATATATATATATATATATATATATAAAGGGGTGTGACAGACTTCATAATAACATCCGTGATTGAAAATTGGACATGTGACAATTCATTGGTTGAAGAATTCTGAATTAATTTCAATCATTGATAAACCTCTCTTATTTGTAGTTAGTTTAAGAGAATTGAAGTAGTAATCAATTTCAATTAAAGCTATAGTGCGTAACTTCTAGCGGAATTTTGCGTTATTACAACAATGAAGCTGGCGCTTCCATATGACGTACGCCCACCTGAGAGACGTAATTTCCTGCGCGCCAGCGCGGGAATGTCGCCGGTCGACACGCAAAGTAAAAATGATATATATTGAAAAATACCGTGAGATGTTTGAGGAGCCGATCGGCTTAATCTGCATTGTGTCATCTCCTCTAATAGTGGCTTGGCTGAAACGGACATTCACGGACATGTAAAAGTTACGCACTATAGCTTTAAGAACAGTTTGAACAATGGGGTTGAGTTTTGAAATTTGCATTTATGGATGTGGAATTTTCCTAGTAAAATATAAAGATTAACAATAGCACATAATTTGTTTGTTTGTTTCAAAGTAAGTAATAATGTCCTTCTGGAAAAAGCTTCTTTTAGACTTCATAGCAGCAGTATGATGATGTCACCGTCTAAAATAGAGTCTCAGCCAATAGCAATGCCTGATTCGAATTCAAGTGCAGTGTAACATTTTCACCTGAAGAGGGCGCTCCACTAACGGTTTTTATTAGAAAAATAATCGTTTTATTAAAATGTGCTGAAATACCAAAAAAAATACCCAGAAATGTAGACAGTCATTAGACACTCATTTATAGAGCTTATGAGCAAAAAAATGTTGATTTGTGGGTAAGTTACACTTTAAATTTATGTTTTTAATATTTAAAGGTAAACTTGGTTCAACAATAGAGGCTGAGGGTGTCTGGATTCCAAAAAACAAGAAGAACTCAATGATTAGTTGATCTGGATCATCTCAGTCCTCAGCACTGAAGGAAAGATGTGCTTATCTCTCCCAATGAAAAGGTAAAGGAGTGTTTGTGTGTTCCAGTTCAAGATGGCTGCAGCAGTTCTACTTCCTGTGACAACTGAAAAGGAACCACCTGTTGAGCTGCTCAGGGACTTTTACCACTGCTGCACTAAAAGTGTCATAATGTACTGTAAAACTGCATAGTACACAATATACTATATGGTATTGGCATCAAATTATAATAACTGTCTACTAAACATTACTTCCATAATTATGGGTATTGAATACCCTTGTAGTGATTTCTTACATATTTTAATAATAATCAGTAACAGTTTTTTTTTCCAGCTATTGAAAACGAGCTGATTGAAGTTGAATCATAGAGGTACTTCCACTCCTCCATCATCTCCAACATCTCTCACTTCTTCACATTGCATTGTTGTGTTCAGATCAACGTACAAGAGTTTCATTTCATTTAATAAAACATTGTCACATAACTGAAAAAAATTTGCTGAGGGTTTAAATTTGCCTTTTTTATTTTATTTTGTCATATTGTAATTTAAACATAAATGTAAAAGATCTACATCTACACTTTACGATGACACTAGGGAAATAAAACCTTTTGTTAAATACAGTATATTGTTAAAATAAATCTTGTGATAGAATTAAAATGTATCGACAAACAACAGCTTGTAATAAAAAGAGTTTTACTTTTGACTTCAGATATTCGGTGTTATATGAATCAGTATTTAATACTAAACCAGGGTTTATGAAAGAACTCTTCAAAAAGGAGTCAATGTAAACTTTCTGCTGTTGATGTTGCAGTATGAGGTAAATGAGCCCAAATGCATGAAGCCAGGAGGGTCTGACAAGTGAACTGAGTTAAATGAGGAGTATGTTCATGGGAGGGGGATTACTAAGAGGCTGGAGACTGAAGATCAAGGAGCAAAAACAGATGAAATGGAATCAGGTGGTAAAAAGAGAGAGCTGAGGAGGAGAGCAGACAGGTAAATACACAGAAGTGGTATGAAATAATACTCAAAGGTAACCAAAACACACAATAACAAGGAAAACCAAACTTTTAACCACGACACCTGGATCTGAAATAAAAGTTAGTTTCATCTAGCTAAAAGTTTGTTTACTATGGAATGAAAGCAGAAATATACAGTGGGGCAAAGAAGTATTTAGTCAGCCACCAATTGTGTAAGTTCTCCCACTTAAAAAGATCAGAGAGGCCTGTAATTTTCATCATAGGTATACCTCAACTATGAGAGACAAAATGAGGGAAAAAAATCCAGAAAATCACATTGTCTGATTTTTAAAGAATTTATTTGCAAATTATGGTGGAAAATAAGTATTTGGTCACCTTCAAACAAGTAAGATTTCTGGCTTTCACAGACCTGTAACTTCTTTAAGAGGCTCCTCGGTCCTCCACTCGTTACCTGTATTAATGGCACCTGTGTGAACTCGTTATCAGTATAAAAGACACCTGTCCACAACCTCAAACAGTCACGCTCCAAACTCCACTATGGCCAAGACCAAAGAGCTGTCAAAGGACACCAGAAACAAAATTGTAGACCTTCACCAGGCTGGGAAGACTGAATCTGCAATAGGTAAGCAGCTTGGTGTGAAGAAATCAACTGTGGGAGCAATTATTAGAAAATGGAAGACATACAAGACCACTGATAATCTCCCTCGATCTGGGGCTCCACGCAAGATCTCACCCCGTGGGGTCAAAATGATCACAAGAACGGTGAGCAAAAATCCCAGAACCACACGGAGGGACCTAGTGAATGACCTGCAGAGAGCTGGGACCAAAGTAACAAAGGCTACCATCAGTAACACACTACGCCGCCAGGGACTCTAATCCTGCAGTGCCAGACGTGTCCCCCTGCTGAAGCCAGGACACGTCCAGGCCCGTCTGCGGTTTGCTAGAGAGCATTTGGATGATCCAGAAGAGGATTGGGAGAACATCATATGGTCAGATGAAACCAAAATAGAACTTTTTGGTAGAAACTCAACTTGTCGTGTTTGGAGGGGAAAGAATGCTGAGTTGGATCCAAAGAACACCATACCTACTGTAAAGCATGGGGGTGGAAACATCATGCTTTGGGGCTGTTTTTCTGCAAGGGGACCAGGACGACTGATCCGTGTAAAGGAAAGAATGAATGGGGCCATGTATCGTAAGATTTTGAGTGAAAACCTCCTTCCATCAGCAAGGGCATTGAAAATGAGACGTGGCTGGGTCTTTCAGCACGACAATGATCCCAAACACACCGCCCGGGCAACGAAGGAGTGGCTTCGTAAGAAGCATTTCAAGGTCCTGGAGTGGCCTAGCCAGTCTCCAGATCTCAACCCCATAGAAAATCTCTGGAGGGAGTTGAAAGTCCGTGTTGCCCAGCGTCAGCCCCAAAACATCACTGCTCTAGAGGAGATCTGCATGGAGGAATGGGCCAAAATACCAGCAACAGTGTGTGAAAACCTTGTGAAGACTTACAGAAAACGTTTGACCTCTGTCATTGCCAACAAAGGCTATATAACAAAGTATTGAGATTAACTTTTGTTATTGACCAAATACTTATTTTCCACCATAATTTGCAAATAAATTCTTTAAAAATCAGACAATGTGATTTTCTGGATTTTTTTCCCTCATTTTGTCTCTCATAGTTGAGGTATACCTATGATGAAAATTACAGGCCTCTCTGATCTTTTTAAGTGGGAGAACTTACACAATTGGTGGCTGACTAAATACTTCTTTGCCCCACTGTATATACTGTATGGTAGTGGTGAACCAACCGGACATTGTGGTGGTTGATAAAGAGCAGAGGAAAGCAGTTGTGGTGGATGTGGCGATACCAAGTGATGGCAACATCAGGAAGAAGGAACATGAGAAACTTGAGAAATACCAAGAGCTCAGAGAGGAGCTAGAGAAGACTTGGAAGATGAAGGTGACAATAGTACCCGTGGTAATCGGAGCACTTGGGGCAGTAACCCCCAAACTGGAGGAATGGCTCCAGCAGATCCCTGGAAGGACCTCAGACATCTCAGTCCAGTACTTGGAACAGCTAAAATACTGAGCAGGACCCTCAAGCTCCCAGACCTCCCTGAGCAGAATCCAGTTACCATCACAGTGGCAGACATCCCAGAAAGAGTCTCAGGTATGGAAAACTGGACAGCACCAGGCCAAGACATGATCCACGCCTACTGGCTAAAGAAACTCACAGCACTCCATGAGCACCTAGCAGCACAACTGAACCAGCTCCTAAGAGATGGGACTCACCCAGAATGGCTAACAGAAGGGCGAACAATCCTGATCCAGAAGGATCCCACCAAAGATGCAGTCCCATCCAACTACTGTATCGCCCAATAACCTGTCTCTCCACTGCTGTTCTGCATAGGTCTGAACCCCCTAAGCCAGATAATCAACAAGACCGGCTATGGATACCGCCTCAAGAACGGAGCTACAATCAACCACCTCCTCTACATGGATGACATCAAGCTGTATGCTAAGAGCGAACGGGACATTGATTCCCTGATCCACACCACCAGGATCTACAACAATGACATCGGGATGTCATTCGGGCTTGAAAAATGTAGCAGGATGGTCACAAAGCGAGGCAAGGTAGTCCACACTGAAGAGGTCTCACTCTCAGAGGGAACAATAGCAGACATTGAGGACAGTTACAAGTACCTGGGAATACCACAGGCAAATGGCAACCTCGAGCAGGCAACAAGGGAAGCAGCAACAGCCAAATACCTACAACGAGTGAGGCAAGTCCTAAGAAGCCAGCTCAATGGAATGAACAAATCCAAGGCAATAAACAGTTACGCCCTGCCAGTGCCCTGCCCTGCAGCTCCCATTCCGTGCTGGCTTTGGTCCTGGCTGCTCCCGTTCCCTGCTAGTTTTGGTCCTGGTTGTTTCTGTTCCCTTCTGGCTTTGGCCCTGGTTGTTTCTGTCCTCTGCTGGTTTTGGTCCTGGTTGTTTCTGTTAGTTGCTGGTTTTGGTCCTGGTTGTTTCTGTCCTCTGCTGGTTTTGGTCCTGGTTGTTTCTGTTAGTTGCTGGTTTTGGTCCTGGTTGTTTCTGTCGTCTGCTGGTTTTGGTCCTGGTTGTTTCTGTCCTCTGCTGGTTTTGGTCCTGGTTGTTTCTGTTAGTTGCTGGTTTTGGTCCTGGTTGTTTCTGTTAGTTGCTGGTTTTGGTCCTGGTTGTTTCTGTCCTCTGCTGGTTTTGGTCCTGGTTGTTTCTGTTAGTTGCTGGTTTTGGTCCTGGTTGTTTCTGTCCTCTGCTGGTTTTGGTCCTGGTTGTTTCTGTTAGTTGCTGGTTTTGGTCCTGGTTGTTTCTGTCGTCTGCTGGTTTTGGTTCTGGTTGTTTCTGTCCTCTGCTGGTTTTGGTCCTGGTTGTTTCTGTTAGTTGCTGGTTTTGGTCCTGGTTGTTTCTGTTAGTTGCTGGTTTTGGTCCTGGTTGTTTCTGTCCTCTGCTGGTTTTGGTCCTGGTTGACTCCCGTCCTTACAGTCTGTGCCTGATGTTATTGTGTGATTAATTTAGCAGCACCTTCACCAGACTACACGTCCACACCATTATACAACCATATAGGTCGATTGTGAAAGCTCCAAAATACAACCTGTGAGAGGGTTTTTGTTTGTGACAAATGACCTGTAGGAGCGTTTGGTGGGCTCCACAGAGACTTACTACTGACAGCGCATGTGTGCACCTTCCCAGAGGAGCTGACATTATGCATGCGCGAGGTTTCACTCTGTTCAGCCAAACAAAACACAAATTCTGCAGCAATATGTCATTTTAATACAACGTTTAGCTTTAAAACGTAAAGATACACATAGACACACTGTAAAGCTGAATATTTCATGTTAAAAAGCAGAACGGTTCCGGTTTGGGTTGCAGATAGGGTCACATACGGAATATAGTGTTGTTTTTATGGATCACAAACTCGACCAATGCGGTTGTATTTGACGTGAGATCCGGCTCTATCAGATGGTTTTTATTAACATTACGTTATATTTGAGAGCTTCAAGTTGAGTTTGCCTTAAATCTCCTTATGACATAACATGCATAAATTTAATGGAGAAAACAAATAAGGTTAATAAAACATAAACTCAAGGTTTCCAATGAATTATGTTTTATGTAAACAGAATATAAATCTACAGCTAATTAATGTCTTTAAAGCAACAATATAAAAGGATAATATAATATATTTTTTCAGCTCTTTATTTGTTCTCTTACGTTGCTGTAAGGTGGTTGTTTAGGAGAAAAGGATGATTTTAATAAAGTAAAGGACTTCAGACAGTGAGACACTGTTTTATTCACCTGAGAGCTTCACCTGGGTTCAGAAAACATCATGAGGATGAACAGCCATCCATTTTCAGGGTTGCAGGGAGCGCTGGTGTCTGTCTCACGAGTCCATTACAGGACACATATAGACAAACAGCCAGAGAACATGTACACGCCACACAGTGGCCTCAGGTGGGATTTGAACCCAGGACCTTCTTGCTGCAGAATCATATCAGACACAATTCATCAATAAGATGATGAATTAATTCACTGGCTACTTTTAATGACATGAAAGTGTCTCGTGCTGTAGAAGCATCAGTGTGAGATGATGTCATATAACAGCATTCACCTTTAACAGGTGAATTAAATCCTGTTTATTGGAGCGGCCATGTTTTATGTTTTGGATGTTTGTAGATTTAAAAAAAAAAGATATGCATTAAATGACTGATTACAACTAAACATATAAGAAAATGCAGCAGCAAGATAATAACTGTTAATCTCTCAGGGTCAACATCTGGAAACATCAGGACAACATCCCATTCATTAACATGGAGGACCAGGACCTGAACTTGTGCAGTTTAAACCATTATACAAGCTTAAACCTCCACACTGCAGAGTGAGCAGTGAAACATCTTCAGCCAATGAAAAGCCCAGCTGCCTTTTTACCGATTCCTGAAACCCGTTCACATGTCACCGGAAACAAACACATTCAAACTGGATGAATAAAACACAGAAAAAGACTCAAGAAACACTTAAAAGAACGTTTAGACGAGAGGGTTCCACAGCTGGAGAAATGTTCCCCACAGCAACATTTTCTTTGTCTCCAACTTTTTTTTTTAGTGCAATAAATTTTCAAAATGTTCTTTATATAAACCTGTTGCTCAGCGTGTGGTGTCTAATCAGTCGGTCATTAATCAGTTTATCTTGTTTCTGTCACATCAGAGTGAAACTGACAGTTTAAAAAAATCCATCTGATTTATTAAGAATACGGAGGAAAATGTCAATGTTTTTGAAAGTTGGTGCATGTTTTGAGTTACCTGGTTGTTTTTGCACAGATCCGCCCACATGCTGGTTCCGTCTCCTCCGCGCATCAGAACGTGGTAAGTGAAGAAATAAATCCCGGGGATGGAGCAGGTAAACTTCCCGGTGGTGAGGTCGTAGTGATTCCCCAGGTTGGTCACCACATCATCAAACTTCAGCACCTCGTAACCCTCGTGCTGCTTCTTCAGTCCTGCGTAAAAGGCGATTTTAGGGACGGTGCTGTAGGTGGCCGCGCTGATTGCGCCCGCAGCTGCGCTGGGTCCCGGAGGTCCGGGTAAACCGGCTCTCCCCGGCTCACCTTTCTCCCCAGGTGGCCCCGCTGGACCAGGTGGTCCCGGCTCACCTGGAGCTCCTCTTGGACCCATCCTTCCTGGACGACCCGGTTCTCCTTTTGGACCTTGAATAAAAGTAGGTAAAGACTGAATGAGGCTGTCTGGGACCGTCACCGGTTCCGCTGCCGCGGTGCTGCTGGGAGACCTGGTTCCATACGGGTCGCACATCATCCTACAAGTACCGAGCATCTCGTAATGTGCAGCGGATCCTCCTGTGTTGACCAAAACCGGAATGAGAACGACCAAAACCAGAACCATAACGACCCCCAGGACCCCTGCAGCCACTAGTCTCTTCCGGCCAACCAGCCGCGGAAACGCAGGACGATCCTGCTGCCTGCTTTTGGGTGAAATCTTGATGGCTGAAGAGGAAAACCTTGTAAGAAGAATGTGTCTTCAGCCTGGAGTGAGTCCACAGTGTCTCCTCTTTGCTCCGTTTCCTTCCTGCTCTTTCTGATTTAACGATGTTTATTTAGATTTATTTAAAAGTTAGTCATTTATCAGCTGATCAGTCCCTCCTTACAGAGAGTCTCAGATCCGGTCCTGTCTTTCATCCACTGTCCCCTGACAGAAACGCTTTAGTTCAGCAGCTGGACTTTTAAAGTGGATTATGATGCTGGGCGAGGAGCTCACAGTCAAAGGTGTCTCACCACACAAAGCCTCAGTCTGATCAGGGAGGGAGAAAAGAATAGGTCCAGTTCATCCAATAGGAAACATGCCAGCAGATACAGACAAGATTTAACATAAAAACTCCACTAATAACCATCAGATCAACAACAACAACAACAACAAACAGCTGACCTGACAAAGGAGAAGTCATTAGAAAACATTGTGTTCAGTTTGGATCTCAGATATAAAACATCTGTCTTCAGGCTCACAGGAAGTCCAGCGTGTGTTTCTATCATCACATTCACAGTATTTTAAACTCATTGTTATTACAGTCAACTTTTTAACATTCATTAGTTGTCAAAGTGTCGTCTAACGAGTCCCTGAAAAGCCTCGTGAAGGTAACGGAGGATCACTGCATCGGCGTTTCACTCAATATCAGCTGTATGAGTGATGAATGACTCCAGCTGCACTCAGGCGGGACACCTCGGTCACTTTAAAGTCATTGTTCTCTGAAAATACTGCATAGCACAACAAGTTACATCAAGAAAACATGTTGGTAAACATTATAAACTCACAATGTAAACAATAAACAACAACAAGAGATTGAAGCAAAGAAATGATCCAAACAAAGTTCTTCACATTCTGTAGTAAGTTTAGATGGATATCCCAAAAACATGTGTCACATGTTCATAATCTAGGATCTATGCACCATATTAAACCTGGGTGGAATTCACACGTTGCAGATCTACATGCAATGGCCAGACAAGCTTTTAAAGAGTGGGCAGAGTCAGGTAGAGCGAGACATGGGCCACTGTTTGAAAACAAAAAGCGTACTAATGCTAGATTTAAATATGCTGTTCGGTTTATCAGCAGGAACGAGGCTATGATGAGGGCTGACTCCCTTGCCAATAAGCTTCAGAATCGCAGTTACAGTGACTTCTGGAAACAAGTAAAGGTAACAAATAATTGCAATGCTCCTCTGCCGTCTAATATAGATGGGATTTGTGGCTCAGACAATGTTGCTGAATTATGAAGGCAACATTATTATGAGCTATTTAACTGTGTAAAAACTGACACGTTTGTGACTGAAGATGTTGGCCCCACTGAAGACCTGCGTGTAAGCACGGAGGAAGTTCACCATGCTGTTTTAAAGCTAGAGAATAACAAGGCCTGTGGTGCTGATGACATCACTGCCGAACACCTTAAGTATGCCAGCTGTAGGGTGGCACCCCTCCTCGCCTTGTGTTTCTCTGGCTTTTTTAAACATGGCATCTTGCCTGAATCCCTAATAGCGGTCCAGCTTGTGCCTGTTATTAAGGTCAAGACTGGTAAAATAAATAGCAAGGAGAATTACAGGCCGATAGCCCTGGCCAGTACAATCTCTAAAGTGTTAGAGAATTTTATTGAATCGGATAGAATCATACATTTTTACCAGGGATAATCAGTTTGGGTTTAAAGTAAAACATGGAACAGATATGTGTATATTTGCCTTAAAAGAAATCCTATCCAAATATAGGAGCCAGAACTCCACAATGTTTCTGTGCTTCATAGATGCCTCGAAGGCTTTTGATAGAATCAATCATACTAAGCTGTTTCATAAGTTGATCCAAAGATGTGTTCCTAGGTATATTGTGAGGATTTTAGCTTTTTGGTATACTAATCAACTTTTACAAGTAAAATGGGGTGATTCCTTTTCTGATCATTTTAGAGTGAGTAATGGTGTCAGGCAGGGTGGGATTCTTTCACCATCTCTTTTTAATGTATATATGGATGATCTGTCGAACCAGCTAAATAACTGCAGCACAGGATGTGTTATTGGGGATACAGTCGTTAATCATCTCATGTACGCAGATGACTTGGTAGTGTTTTCCCCATATAGTGCTGGGTTACAACAGCTTCTGAGAATCTGCTCACATTATGGCACACAATTCGATATTAACTATAATGTTAAAAAGAGTAACATCATGATTGTGCGCTGTAAAGATGACCTGAAGTCAGTGTTCCCTGTGTTTACCCTGGGCAGCAATGTTCTTGAAGTGTGTAGAGAAATAAAATATCTTGGCCACTGTATCTCAGATGACCTATCTGATGATAGCGACATCAAGAGACAGTGCCATAAACTGTATGCTCAGGCTAACATGCTTAAGAGGAAATTCTATATGTGTTCCCCAGCTGTCAAAATCTCACTGTTTAGAGCATACTGTACACCACTCTATACTGCTCAGCTGTGGAGCAGCTACCATGCAAAATCTATGGCTCGACTGAACGTAGCATATAATGATGCTTTGCGGCTGCTTTTGCGTGTGCCGAGATGGCACAGTGCCAGCCAGCTGTTTGTCAGTCATAAGCTGCCAACATTTAAAGCACTTTTACGAAATCTTATGTATAGATTTATATGTCGACTACTCATCGCCAAGAATAACATTATAATGGCATTAACAAATCCTGGAAAGAGTCACACAAAGTATAAATCTGGCATCTGGAAGCACTGGTACATGAGTCTGTCTTTTTAATGAAATGTAAAAGTAAATGTATTTATACATCTTAATTGTATATATTCTTTTTATGTACTTTTTTATCTACTTTGTATGTTTGCTATGGACCTTTTTATTGAGTCTGAAATAAAGAATTATTATTATTATTATAAATACAGAGTATGATTAGTAAAGTTCAGAACAAAGACACACCAGATGTTGAAAGGACAAGACAAGACTGAGTTAACTGTCCTGCAGAGTAAAGAGGAGAGGAATCATCAGCTGACGGTCCAGAAGCATCTCTGATGATATGGGGTTACATTGATGCCTATGGACGGGGCAGTTTACACATCTGGACAGGCAGAAAACATCTGGAGTATCATGAAACCAGAAGTCCAGCTACAAAGATCCAGAACTGCTGAGCAGCTGCATCAGACACAAACGTAGTTCTTCTGGATACGTGCACGATTTGATGATTGACAGGTGTATTTTGCAGATGTAGAATGCTATTGGCTAATGTTGGGCAGTGAGAGGTTCTCACCTCTGTTTAATGAACATTCATTTCTTTAAAATCTAGCCATGCCCTTCTCTGCCTCATTGTGATTGAGATCCACCACAGCTCACGTTCATGACAAAATTTTTATTTTCAAAATTACATATTTATTTTTCTTGCTAACTAAATATTTTGTTTGGAGCTCAATATTTAGTTTCTAAATTAAATATTTAGCTCCAAACCAAATATTTTACTAATATGCAAATTCACTTGCCAATAAGCGAAAGTGGACTGCCAAAATAAAGCTGGACCATGCAAACTTCTACACCTGGGCTCTAGCACCAGCATACGGACATCTTCTATGTCAGACAACAGTGAGTTATGATTGATTTTGAAGCGCTTTAAGTACATTGTTGCAGTTCATGAAAAACAGTTGTAGCGAGCTCACTCCAGCGTGTTTAGTCGTTGTTTACTGTGCAGATAGGCTAGCTCAGTTTTTTTGTCCAGATAAAAGAAAACGGAACACTGCCGACTTGGAAATGGTCTTAGAATATATGTAGGATACAGCCAAATGCTCTGCTGTGGTGTCTGAGGCCAGCATGGGTTGGTGGAGGACAGACACCAAACTCAGACAACAAGAGCTGGTGCAAGAATAACATTTCAACAAGTCTTTTTTTGCAGTGTTTTGTGACCTGGTTCAGGTGGTGGCAAACTGTAACAAGTAATTGTTAATCCAAAAGTTTTGAATATGTACATATGTAAATGTTTTCTTTTTCATTACAGGTGTGTGTAGCCACGTGTTACATGGGTGAAAAAGAAAACTGAGGCAGTTGTCTGCATGTTCACTCTAGATGTTCATAAAGGCCAGCTTTTATTTTGGTTGTCCACTGAGTTTTCCACAAAGTGAATTTGCATATTAAATATTTAGTTTTAAACTAAATGTTTATTTTGGACTTAAATATTCATCCATCCATTTCTGAACCTGCTTCTTCCTGTTCAGGGCCACAGGGAGTTCTACCAACTGCACCACTGTGCAGCGTGACTTATTTAGTTACAAATTAAATATTCAGTTTGTAGTTAAATATTTAGCTTTTAAGCTTAACAGATTGGGTCTTACCCTACTGATATGTTTTTGCAATAGTAATTCTAAATATTTAGCTTTCAAACAAATATTTACTTTAGAAATGAAATATTTACTTAGAAAGCTAAATATTTAGTTTAGATCTAAATATTTAGTTTTGAAAATATATATTTTGTAAATGAAACACTTAACTTTAAATATTTAGCTTGCTAACTCAATATTTAGTTAGTAAATGTAACATTTATAAATAAATGAATAACAAGGTGAAAATATGCATTTGAAAAATGAACCCCATTTTTTTCTCCTATGACAGGCTAAATAACTAAAAATATTGTGGTTAGTATTTGACTGTGTAACTTTATAAACAGCGCCTGTCCACACTGTAACACCTGTCCATACGGTCACACCTCCCCCACCAAAGACTCACCTGCACCTGGTGGTGTGTTCAGGTACCTTGCAGGTCATGTAACACTGATATAAACAGTTTCTAATGGTCTGACGTGATACTTGGTTCCTCTAAGCTCTTTAAATGTTCCTTTAGTTGAGTGACCTTCATCATCTGGTTCCACAGGACTCTGTTCACCATGAAGCATCATCAGTGTGGGACGTGGACAAAGGACATCCACTTCTATGTCTTTCTGTGTGTCTTCCAGTCTCTCTGTTGAACCTGCTGATGACACTCTGAGCTCATAAGACACTGTCTTCTGAGAACTTCCTGTTTGAAGCCTCTTGATGTCGGTGTGTTGATCAGTTGTTTGGTCACATGATGTGAACAGCTGATGGGGCTGTTTAAACTGATATTTAATTCAGATACAATGCAGATGAAGCAATCTAATAACATGTAGGAACAACATGGAAGGAGGTAAATAACCTTTAGAACAACAATCACAAAAAGAATGTTGATCTTTATACATTTTAATGTAATTACATGTTATAGTTTTTATATAATCTCTCTGAACCCAAATGAAACATTAATTTATTCTGTTCAGATTCATGACAAGAAGTTTGTTTCATTTAACATACAGGAGACACGTCTGAGACACGCCTCACAGAAACTGAGTGATAGAAGTTAATCCTGGTTCCAGTTCAACAAACTAGTAACTCTGTACCTTAAACCATGTGACTACATACTGTAAGTTCTTCTGTGAACATGGTGGTTCACTTCCTGACCTGAAGTCCACACCTTCATGAAAGAAGCAGCTTCAGACAATCTGACCTGCTGGAACACACAAACCATATTATTCCCTACAGTATGAAAATAATCTGATGATTTTAGTTTTGGATTCTAATAAAATCTAAAATTCAGACAGCAACATCTAACTTCCTCTCTGGGATTAAAACATTATTATTGAACATATCAGGACGTGTTCATGACATTTTATTCATTTATGCGTTTGTAATATTACAAATGAGTTTATAGAAGCATTTATTACTACAATCAGATATATTTATATATTTGTATAGAATTAATAAAAAAAAAGAATATACGACCCCCCCCCCCTCCCAAAAGATTGTTCTCATTATAACGGACTCAAACACAACGGAACCACATAGAGACGCTGAATCAGCTGTTTGGTTTTAGTTGAAGAAATAAAATCTGGATTTTATTTATTTACTTTTGCAGCATAATAAAATGTGATAAAACACTGTAGTTCCATTTACACAGAACCCAACTGGACCCAGAATCCAGCTGGATCCAGAACCAAGCTGGATCCAGAACCCAGCTGGACCCAGAACCCAGCTGGACCCAGAATCCAGCTGGATCCAGAACCCAACTGGACCCAGAACCCAGCTGGATCCAGAACCCAGCTGGATCCAGAACCCAGCTGGACCCAGAACCAAGCTGGATCCAGAACCCAACTGGATCCAGAATCCAGCTGGATCCAGCTGGATTCTGGATCCAGCTGGATCCAGAATCCAGCTGGATCCAGAACCCAACTGGACCCAGAATCCAGCTGGATCCAGAACCAAGCTGGATCCAGAACCCAGCTGGACCCAGAACCCAGCTGGACCCAGAATCCAGCTGGATCCAGAACCCAACTGGACCCAGAACCCAGCTGGATCCAGAACCCAGCTGGATCCAGAACCCAGCTGGACCCAGAACCAAGCTGGATCCAGAACCCAACTGGATCCAGAATCCAGCTGGATCCAGCTGGATTCTGGATCCAGCTGGATCCAGAATCCAGCTGGATCCAGAACCCAACTGGACCCAGAATCCAGCTGGATCCAGAACCAAGCTGGATCCAGAACCCAGCTGGACCCAGAACCCAGCTGGACCCAGAATCCAGCTGGATCCAGAACCCAACTGGACCCAGAACCCAGCTGGATCCAGAACCCAGCTGGATCCAGAACCCAGCTGGACCCAGAACCAAGCTGGATCCAGAACCCAACTGGATCCAGAATCCAGCTGGATCCAGCTGGATTCTGGATCCAGCTGGATCCAGAATCCAGCTGGATCCAGAACCCAACTGGACCCAGAACCCAGCTGGATCCAGAACCCAGCTGGATCCAGAACCCAGCTGGACCCAGAACCCAGCTGGACCCAGAACCAAGCTGGATCCAGAACCCAGCTGGACCCAGAACCAAGCTGGATCCAGAACCCAACTGGACCCAGAACCCAGCTGGACCCAGAACCAAGCTGGACCCAGAACCAAGCTGGACCCAGAACCAAGCTGGATCCAGAACCCAGCTGGACCCAGAACCCAGCTGGACCCAGAACCCAGCTGGACCCAGAACACAGCTAGAACCAGAACCAAGCTGGATCCAGAACCAAGCTGGATCCAGAACCAAGCTGGACCCAGAACCAAGCTGGACCCAGAACCCAGCTGGATTCAGAACCCAGCTGGACCCAGAACCCAGCTAGACCCAGAACCCAGCTGGGTCCTGGGTCCAGCTGGACTCAGATCCCAGCTGGATCTAGAACCCAGTGTGATCCAGAACCCAGCTGGATCCAGAACAACTTGCAGGGTTCTGTTAGTAGTGTAATAGAACTGAGCAGAAGCTTCATGATGCTGGAGAAGACGAGTTCTGCTGCTTTCGGCACCACAGACATTTAAAACCGACCGACACCAACAGGTACAACTAACTGGGTTTTTCCACCAAATTGGTTCCAGTCTTAAACCAGAGCCAGAACTTTATAGAACCAGGTTTTAGTTCTTGGTTTTTCTCTGCAGACAGTTTTGGCTTCAGGAACCAAAGATCTGCTGCTGTCAGCACCAACTGGAGGCGGGTCCAAGAAGATCAACAACCAATCAAAATGTTCTGAGTATCAAACTTCAAACATCAGAATTCTTTTAACATTTATTCTCCTTCTTTAAGAGAAAATAAGTAATCAATAATCAGATCAGCTGATTGTCTCGTCTTCCTGCAGTCTGTGTGTTTTATTATCAGTCAAGTGGTTCTGAAGTCAGATGCATCATTAATACCACCATGAAACATCAGCCGTACCACCCGACTGCAGGGAGAACCAGAACCCGACCCGCTGTGATCTGTGTAGATAAACTGTCTTCCTGCTCTGTGATCCTCTACAGATGTGAGACGGGGTCAAACACGTTGTATCAGACAGCGTAACGATCTGGTTCTTTGTTTCTTAATGTTAGACAAGTATTTAAGAACTGAACCAGTCCTGGTCTGGACCAAAACCTCCTCAGTGGAAAAACCCAGAATACAAACTGAAGAAGAGTTTAAGATAAATAAAAACAAAACTGCATATTTATACACAGACATGCAGAAGCAATAATACAAAGTAAAAGGCCCATGCAGTGAGTTTAGCTGCTGAACGTATCCGTCTCTCGTTTCTCTTCATTTGTTCTTGGCAGCCAGCGGTTTGCGGCTCATCTTCTTGCTTTTATCGTTGTTCTTTTTCGGAGGCTCTGGGTTAGCCTGCATGTGTCGGCCATACAGACTGTAGAACAAACAGAACGTGGTGAGAACTCTCTGCATCAGTTACATTTCAGATCTTATCTGAACCAATAAAACTCTAGAAAAACATCAGATGTTTTTGTTCCATCCCATCATGGACCTGTAGATCAGCTGTTCAGGAGAAAGATTTAAAAACATCTTCATTTGTCATGATGAGCTGCTTCGTTACCGAGTTCTGTTCAAACAATCTCCATCAGACTGAAGCTACATGTTGAGTCTCGTCTATCAGTAAATATGAAACGTTCCTCAACAATAAACATTTAGTTAAAGTAACTTGGTCGGAGGGCGGCAGGGTTTTACTCTGGTCCACTTAGTGTCAGTTACACAGCAGCACTGCTGTAACTTGTTCTACCCCAGGAGGGTCTTTAGCCTGCACAAAGGAAGGAGAACCCACTGGAGTGTAAAAGCTAAGTCTGTCTGTGCTCCTCCCTTAAGCCTTGTTATTCCTCCTCTTACTGTATATTATCTTCAGTCTGGCTTTAAATAAAGCTTTCAGGTATTTCACTGGACAATAATTACACCTGAGTAACGTGCACAGACCTAATCAGATGTAAATACTTGTTCTACATTCTCCTGAATATTTTATAAAACACATCTGACAAACGTTGTTTTTAAAGAGAATCAATGACCCAACAGTGGAACATTAAGCTCCTCTGTATGGTTACATAACCAGACATGAAATCTGGTTCATATGTTGCAGCAGTTTGTTAATAAAACACAACAGGAAGTTGCTGTTTATGACTAAACACCATCACACATCCATCAAATATCAATCTCTTGGGTTATTGTTACAGGGTGTGGGCGTGGCCAGACCTCAAACTCTGACTTATAAACAATCTGATGTAAATAATTTAATGACATTAAAACAAACATCCTCACAGACCTGTTGTCAACATGTAAACATCAGGTTCTTATTGACATGGTGAGTTTTAATATCACCATGACGTCAAACGGTTCGGTCGATCACACATAGTTAAACCAGAACTCAACAGTTCTAATGGATCGGTGGTTACCTGCAGGATATTAAAGCAGGTCATGATTTGGGGGTTTTGTAATGTGCAGTTTGTTTGGGTTCCTCTCTGGTTCCCTGGTTCGGTTCTAAAGCGGTTTAACTTATATTCAGTTTGATTCTTGTGTCTCGGTGTCAGAGCAGAGAGTATATTGTATTTCCTCAGTCCTGTTTTTGTTCTGAAAATACCAGAAACATGAAAAGTGGGATGGGACACTAATAAAACAACTATTAAAGAATAATCTTGTTTCTATAGTCGTTTGGGTTTTTTGGGGGGTTTTGGTGTGTGTGCCCACTTAAAGCAGCAGTTAGGAACTATGAGGACCAATTAACTGGAAAAGAAAAGAATTCAGATTCCTGACAGAGTCTTTACAGAGTTCTGCTATTCCACACGGCCTAATTAATCCCAGCTAGCTGTTTGCCTGCACGTGCACGCCAGCAAACAGAAGGAACGTTTGCTTTCTCTACTCTAGTGCATGTTGGTGTGTTACAAGGTTCCAACTTTATACATAAGAACGTGTGTGATGAATGAGCAGAGGCCAAAGGCCAACCACCCTACTTCACAAGTACTGCAAAGGGTTTTAATGGTATTCTTTACAGTAATATGAAGTAGAAGCAGTGAGAGAGTGGAACAGAGGGAAAGGTAGAGTCAGACATTTACAATGTTCCTTTAGTACATGTTAAACTGGGTTTTACTCTACAGTTGTGAGGATCTCTGTTCTGATAAACAGGTAGCTGCAGTTCCTGCTGACCCACTAGTACTATGTTGTTTACCTCATGGTACCAGTAGAAACACTGACCCAAATGTAAAACTACTGAAAAAGATGAAGAGGGAAAACGTCTGTGATGTTCACCTACAGAACTGATCCTGTTTTAGTCTCATTGTCTCACCTTTAGTTCACAGGTAGATTCATTAACACTGAATCAGCTGGTACTGACTAACAACCAGCTGGTACTGACTAACAACCGGCTGGTACTGACTAACAACCGGCTGGTACTGACTAACAACCAACTGGTACAGACTAACAACCAGCTGGTACTGACTAACAACCAGCTGGTACTGACTAACAACCAGCTGGTACTGACTAACAACCGGCTGGTACTGACTAACAACCAGCTGGTACTGACCAACAACCAGCTGGTACTGACTAACAACCAGCTGGTACTGACCAACAACCAGCTGGTACTGAGTAACAACCATCTGGTACTGAGTAACAACCAGCTGGTACTGAGTAACAACCATCTGGTACTGAGTAACAACCATCTGGTACTGAGTAACAACCAGCTGGTACTGACTAACAACCAGCTGGTACTGACTAACAACCATCTGGTACTAATGAACCACCAGCTGGTACTGACTAACAACCAGCTGATACTGAGTAACAACCAGCTGGTACTGATTAACAACCATCTGGTACTAATGAACAACCAGCTGGTACTGACTAACAACCAGCTTGTACTGACTAACAACCAGCTGGTACTGACTAACCACTAGCTGGTACTGATTAACAACCATCTGGTACTGACTAACAACCATCTGGTACTAATGAACCACCAGCTGGTACTGAGTAACAACCAGCTGGTACTGAGTAACAACCGGCTGGAACTGACTAACAACCAACTGGTACTGACTAACAACCAGCTGGTACTGACTAACAACTGGCTGGTACTGACTAACAACCAGCTGGTACTGACCAACAACCAGCTGGTACTGACCAACAACCAGCTGGTACTGACTAACAACCAGCTGGTACTGACCAACAACCAGCTGGTACTGAGTAACAACCAGCTAGTACTGAGTAACAACCAGCTAGTACTGAGTAACAACCAGCTGGTACTGATTAACAACCAGCTAGTACTGAGTAACAACCAGCTAGTACTGACTAACAACCAGCTGGTACTGACTAACAACCAGCTAGTACTGAGTAACAACCAGCTAGTACTGAGTAACAACCAGCTGGTACTGACTAACAACCATCTGGTACTAATGAACCACCAGCTGGTACTGACTAACAACCAGCTGGTACTGAGTAACAACCAGCTGGTACTGAGTAACAACCAGCTAGTACTGAGTAACAACCAGCTGGTACTGACTAACAACCATCTGGTACTAATGAACAACCAGCTGGTACTGACTAACAACCAGCTGGTACTGACTAACAACCAGCTGGTACTGACTAACCACTAGCTGGTACTGATTAACAACCATCTGGTACTGACTAACAACCATCTGGTACTAATGAACCACCAGCTAGTACTGAGTAACAACCAGCTAGTACTGAGTAACAACCAGCTGGTACTGACTAACAACCATCTGGTACTGACTAACAACCATCTGGTACTAATGAACCACCAGCTGGTACTGAGTAACAACCAGCTGGTACTGAGTAACAACCAGCTAGTACTAACGAACAACCAGCTGGTACTGAGTAACAACCAGCCGGTACTGACTAACAACTGGATGGTACTGACTAACAACCATCTGGTACTGACGAACAACCAGCTGGTACTGACTAACAACCAGCTGGTACTGACTAACCACTAGCTGGTACTGACTAACCACTAGCTGGTACTGATTAACAACCATCTGGTACTAATGAACAACCAGCTGGTACTGAGTAACAACCAGCTGGTACTGACTAACAACCAGCTGATACTGATTAACAACCAGCTGGTACTGATTAACAACCATCTGGTACTAATGAACAACCAGCTGGTACTGACTAACAACCAGCTTGTACTGACTAACAACCAGCTGGTACTGACTAACCACTAGCTGGTACTGATTAACAACCATCTGGTACTGACTAACAACCATCTGGTACTAATGAACCACCAGCTGGTACTGAGTAACAACCAGCTGGTACTGAGTAACAACCAGCTGGTACTGAGTAACAACCAGCTGGTACTGACTAACAACCATCTGGTACTAATGAACAACCAGCTGGTACTGACTAACAACCAGCTTGTACTGACTAACAACCAGCTGGTACTGACTAACCACTAGCTGGTACTGATTAACAACCATCTGGTACTGACTAACAACCATCTGGTACTAATGAACCACCAGCTGGTACTGAGTAACAACCAGCTGGTACTGAGTAACAACCAGCTGGTACTGAGTAACAACCAGCTGGTACTGACTAACAACCAGCTAGTACTGAGTAACAACCAGCTAGTACTGAGTAACAACCAGCTGGTACTGACTAACAACCATCTGGTACTAATGAACAACCAGCTGGTACTGACTAACAACCAGCTTGTACTGACTAACAACCAGCTGGTACTGACTAACCACTAGCTGGTACTGACTAACAACCAGCTGGTACTGACTAACAACCATCTGGTACTAATGAACAACCAGCTGGTACTGACTAACAACCAGCTGGTACTGACCAACAACCAGCTGGTACTGACCAACAACCAGCTGGTACTGACCAACAACCAGCTGGTACTGACTAACAACCAGCTAGTACTGACTAACAACCAGCTGGTACTGACTAACCACTAGCTGGTACTGATTAACAACCATCTGGTACTGACTAACAACCATCTGGTACTAATGAACCACCAGCTGGTACTGACTAACAACCAGCTGGTACTGACTAACAACCAGCTAGTACTGAGTAACAACCAGCTAGTACTGACTAACAACCAGCTGGTACTGACTAACCACTAGCTGGTACTGATTAACAACCATCTGGTACTGACTAACAACCATCTGGTACTAATGAACCACCAGCTGGTACTGAGTAACAACCAGCTGGTACTGAGTAACAACCATCTGGTACTAATGAACAACCAGCTGGTACTGACTAACAACCAGCTTGTACTGACTAACAACCAGCTGGTACTGACTAACCACTAGCTGGTACTGATTAACAACCATCTGGTACTGACTAACAACCATCTGGTACTAATGAACCACCAGCTGGTACTGACTAACAACCAGCTGGTACTGACTAACAACCAGCTGGTACTGACTAACAACCAACTGGTACTGACTAACAACCAGCTAGTACTGACAAACAACCAGCTGGTACTGACTAACAACCGGCTGGAACTGACTAACAACCAACTGGTACAGACTAACAACCAGCTGGTACTGACTAACAACCATCTGGTACTAATGAACAACCAGCTGGTACTGACTAACAACCAGCTGGTACTGACTAACAACCAGCTGGTACTGACTAACCACTAGCTGGTACTGATTAACAACCATCTGGTACTGACTAACAACCAGCTGGTACTGACTAACAACCAGCTGGTACTAATGAACCACCAGCTGGTACTGATTAACAACCATCTGGTACTGACTAACAACCATCTGGTACTAATGAACCACCAGCTGGTACTGAGTAACAACCAGCTGGTACTGAGTAACAACCAGCTGGTACTGACTAACAACCATCTGGTACTAATGAACAACCAGCTGGTACTGACTAACAACCAGCTTGTACTGATTAACAACCAGCTGGTACTGACTAACCACTAGCTGGTACTGATTAACAACCATCTGGTACTGACTAACAACCATCTGGTACTAATGAACCACCAGCTGGTACTGAGTAACAACCAGCTGGTACTGAGTAACAACCAGCTGGTACTGACTAACAACCAGCTTGTACTGACTAACAACCAGCTGGTACTGACTAACCACTAGCTGGTACTGATTAACAACCATCTGGTACTGACTAACAACCATCTGGTACTAATGAACCACCAGCTGGTACTGACTAACAACCAGCTGGTACTGAGTAACAACCAGCTGGTACTGAGTAACAACCAGCTGGTACTAATGAACAACCAGCTGGTACTGACTAACAACCAGCTTGTACTGACTAACAACCAGCTGGTACTGACTAACCACTAGCTGGTACTGAGTAACAACCAGCTGGTACTGACTAACAACCATCTGGTACTAATGAACAACCAGCTGGTACTGACTAACAACCAGCTTGTACTGACTAACAACCAGCTGGTACTGACTAACCACTAGCTGGTACTGATTAACAACCATCTGGTACTGACTAACAACCATCTGGTACTAATGAACCACCAGCTGGTACTGAGTAACAACCAGCTGGTACTGACTAACAACCATCTGGTACTAATGAACAACCAGCTGGTACTGACCAACAACCAGCTGGTACTGACTAACAACCAGCTGGTACTGACTAACAACCAGCTGGTACTGACTAACCACTAGCTGGTACTGATTAACAACCAGCTGGTACTGACTAACAACCAGCTAGTACTGAGTAACAACCAGCTAGTACTGACTAACAACCAGCTGGTACTGAGTAACAACCAGCTGGTACTGACTAACAACCAGCCGGTACTGACTAACAACTGGATGGTACTGACCAACAACCAGCTGGTACTGACTAACAACCAGCTGGTACTGAGTAACAACCAGCTGGTACTGACTAACAACCAGCTAGTACTGAGTAACAACCAGCTGGTACTGACTAACAACCATCTGGTACTAATGAACAACCAGCTGGTACTGACTAACAACCAGCTTGTACTGACTAACAACCAGCTGGTACTGACTAACCACTAGCTGGTACTGATTAACAACCATCTGGTACTGACTAACAACCATCTGGTACTAATGAACCACCAGCTGGTACTGAGTAACAACCAGCTGGTACTGAGTAACAACCAGCTGGTACTGAGTAACAACCAGCTGGTACTGACTAACAACCATCTGGTACTGAGTAACAACCATCTGGTACTGACTAACAACCATCTGGTACTGACTAACAACCAGCTGGTACTGAATAACAACCAGCTGGTACTGACTAACAACCATCTGGTACTAATGAACAACCAGCTGGTACTGACTAACAACCAGCTTGTACTGACTAACAACCAGCTGGTACTGACCAACAACCAGCTGGTACTGACCAACAACCAGCTGGTACTGACTAACAACCAGCTGGTACTGACCAACAACCAGCTGGTACTGACTAACAACCATCTGGTACTAATGAACAACCAGCTGGTACTGACTAACAACCAGCTTGTACTGACTAACAACCAGCTGGTACTGACTAACCACTAGCTGGTACTGATTAACAACCATCTGGTACTAATGAACAACCAGCTAGTACTGAGTAACAACCAGCTGGTACTGACTAACAACCAGCTAGTACTGAGTAACAACCAGCTAGTACTGAGTAACAACCAGCTGGTACTGACTAACAACCAGCTAGTACTGAGTAACAACCAGCTGGTACTGACTAACAACCATCTGGTACTAATGAACAACCAGCTGGTACTGAGTAACAACCAGCTGGTACTGACTAACAACTAGCTGGTACTGACTAACAACCAGCTGGTACTGACTAACAACCAGCTGGTACTAATGAACCACCAGCTGGTACTGACTAACAACCAGCTAGTACTGAGTAACAACCAGCTAGTACTGAGTAACAACCATCTGGTACTGAGTAACAACCAGCTGGTACTGACTAACAACCAGCTGGTACTGACTAACCACTAGCTGGTACTGATTAACAACCATCTGGTACTAATGAACAACCAGCTGGTACTGAGTAACAACCAGCTTGTACTGACTAACAACCAGCTGGTACTGACTAACAACCAGCTAGTACTGAGTAACAACCAGCTGGTACTGAGTAACAACCAGCTGGTACTGACTAACAACCATCTGGTACTAATGAACAACCAGCTGGTACTGACTAACAACCAGCTGGTACTGACTAACAACCAGCTAGTACTGAGTAACAACCAGCTGGTACTGAGTAACAACCAGCTGGTACTGACTAACAACCATCTGGTACTAATGAACAACCAGCTGGTACTGACTAACAACCAGCTTGTACTGACTAACAACCAGCTGGTACTGACTAACCACTAGCTGGTACTGATTAACAACCATCTGGTACTAATGAACAACCAACTGGTACTGACTAACAACCAGCTGGTACTGACTAACAACCAGCTGGTACTGACTAACAACCAGCTGGTACTGACTAACAACCAACTGGTACTGACTAACCACTAGCTGGTACTGAGTAACAACCAGCTGGTACTGACTAACAACCATCTGGTACTAATGAACCACCAGCTGGTACTGACTAACAACCATCTGGTACTGACTAACAACCATCTGGTACTAATGAACAACCAGCTGGTACTGAGTAACAACCAGCCGGTACTGACTAACAACTGGATGGTACTGACTAACAACCATCTGGTACTGACGAACAACCAGCTGGTACTGACTAACAACCAGCTGGTACTGACTAACCACTAGCTGGTACTGACTAACCACTAGCTGGTACTGATTAACAACCATCTGGTACTGACTAACAACCATCTGGTACTAATGAACCACCAGCTGGTACTGAGTAACAACCAGCTAGTACTGAGTAACAACCAGCTGGTACTGACCAACAACCAGCTGGTACTGACCAACAACCAGCTGGTACTGACTAACAACCAGCTGGTACTGACCAACAACCAGCTGGTACTGACCAACAACCAGCTGGTACTGACTAACAACCAGCTAGTACTGACTAACAACCAGCTGGTACTGACTAACAACCAGCTAGTACTGAGTAACAACCAGCTAGTACTGAGTAACAACCAGCTGGTACTGACTAACAACCATCTGGTACTAACGAACAACCAGCTGGTACTGACTAACAACCAGCTGGTACTGACTAACAACCAGCTGGTACTGACTAACAACCAGCTAGTACTGACTAACAACCAGCTGGTACTGACTAACCACTAGCTGGTACTGATTAACAACCATCTGGTACTGACTAACAACCATCTGGTACTAATGAACCACCAGCTGGTACTGAGTAACAACCAGCTGGTACTGAGTAACAACCAGCTGGACTGAGTAACAACCAGCTGGTACTAACGAACAACCAGCTGGTACTGACTAACAACCAGCTGGTACTGACCAACAACCAGCTGGTACTGACTAACCACTAGCTGGTACTGATTAACAACCATCTGGTACTGACTAACAACCATCTGGTACTAATGAACAACCAGCTGGTACTGACTAACAACCAGCTTGTACTGACTAACAACCAGCTGGTACTGACTAACCACTAGCTGGTACTGATTAACAACCATCTGGTACTGACTAACAACCATCTGGTACTAATGAACCACCAGCTGGTACTGACTAACAACCGGCTGGTACTGACTAACAACCAGCTGGTACTGACTAACAACCAGCTGGTACTGACTAACAACCATCTGGTACTAATGAACAACCAGCTGGTACTGACTAACAACCAGCTTGTACTGACTAACAACCAGCTGGTACTGACTAACCACTAGCTGGTACTGATTAACAACCATCTGGTACTGACTAACAACCATCTGGTACTAATGAACAACCAGCTGGTACTGACTAACAACCAGCTTGTACTGACTAACAACCAGCCGGTACTGACTAACAACTGGATGGTACTGACTAACAACCAGCTGGTACTGACTAACAACCAGCTGGTACTGACTAACAACCAGCTGGTACTGACTAACAACCATCTGGTACTAATGAACAACCAGCTGGTACTGACTAACAACCAGCTAGTACTGACTAACAACCAGCTGGTACTGACTAACAACCAGCTAGTACTGAGTAACAACCAGCTAGTACTGAGTAACAACCAGCTGGTACTGACTAACAACCATCTGGTACTAATGAACAACCAGCTGGTACTGACTAACAACCAGCTTGTACTGACTAACAACCAGCTGGTACTGACTAACCACTAGCTGGTACTGATTAACAACCATCTGGTACTGACTAACAACCATCTGGTACTAATGAACCACCAGCTGGTACTGAGTAACAACCAGCTGGTACTGAGTAACAACCAGCTAGTACTGAGTAACAACCAGCTAGTACTGACTAACAACCAGCTGGTACTGACTAACAACCAGCTAGTACTGACTAACAACCAGCTAGTACTGACTAACCACTAGCTGGTACTGATTAACAACCATCTGGTACTGACTAACAACCATCTGGTACTAATGAACAACCAGCTAGTACTGAGTAACAACCAGCTGGTACTGACTAACAACCATCTGGTACTAATGAACAACCAGCTGGTACTGACTAACAACCAGCTTGTACTGACTAACAACCAGCTGGTACTGACTAACCACTAGCTGGTACTGATTAACAACCATCTGGTACTGACTAACAACCATCTGGTACTAATGAACAACCAGCTGGTACTGACTAACAACCAGCTTGTACTGACTAACAACCAGCTGGTACTGACTAACCACTAGCTGGTACTGATTAACAACCATCTGGTACTGACTAACAACCAGCTGGTACTGACTAACAACCAGCTAGTACTGAGTAACAACCAGCTAGTACTGAGTAACAACCAGCTGGTACTGACTAACAACCATCTGGTACTAATGAACAACCAGCTGGTACTGACTAACAACCAGCTTGTACTGACTAACAACCAGCTGGTACTGACTAACAACCAGCTGGTACTGATTAACAACCATCTGGTACTGACTAACAACCATCTGGTACTAATGAACCACCAGCTGGTACTGACTAACAACCAGCTGGTACTGAGTAACAACCAGCTGGTACTGATTAACAACCATCTGGTACTAATGAACAACCAGCTGGTACTGACTAACAACCAGCTTGTACTGACTAACAACCAGCTGGTACTGACTAACCACTAGCTGGTACTGACTAACAACCATCTGGTACTAATGAACAACCAGCTGGTACTGACTAACAACCAGCTGGTACTGACTAACAACCAGCTGGTACTGACTAACAACCAGCTGGTACTGACTAACAACCATCTGGTACTGACTAACAACCATCTGGTACTAATGAACAACCAGCTGGTACTGAGTAACAACCAGCTGGTACTGACTAACAACCAGCTTGTACTGACTAACAACCAGCTGGTACTGACTAACCACTAGCTGGTACTGATTAACAACCATCTGGTACTGACTAACAACCAGCTGGTACTAATCAACCACCAGCTGGTACTGAGTAACAACCAGCTGGTACTGACTAACAACCAGCTGGTACTGACTAACAACCATCTGGTACTAATGAACAACCAGCTGGTACTGACTAACAACCAGCTTGTACTGACTAACAACCAGCTGGTACTGACTAACCACTAGCTGGTACTGATTAACAACCATCTGGTACTGACTAACAACCATCTGGTACTAATGAACCACCAGCTGGTACTGAGTAACAACCAGCTGGTACTGAGTAACAACCAGCTGGTACTGACTAACAACCAGCTGGTACTGACTAACAACCAGCTGGTACTGACTAACAACCAGCTAGTACTGACTAACAACCAGCTGGTACTGACTAACAACCAGCTGGTACTGACGAACAACCAGCTGGTACTGACTAACAACCAGCCGGTACTGACTAACAACTGGATGGTACTGACTAACAACCAGCTGGTACTGACCAACAACCAGCTGGTACTGACCAACAACCAGCTGGTACTGACTAACAACCAGCTGGTACTGACTAACAACCAGCTGGTACTGACTAACCACTAGCTGGTACTGATTAACAACCATCTGGTACTGACTAACAACCATCTGGTACTAATGAACCACCAGCTGGTACTGAGTAACAACCAGCTGGTACTGAGTAACAACCGGCTGGAACTGACTAACAACCAACTGGTACTGACTAACAACCGGCTGGTACTGACTAACAACTGGCTGGTACTGACTAACAACTGGCTGGTACTGACTAACAACCAGCTGGTACTGACCAACAACCAGCTGGTACTGACCAACAACCAGCTGGTACTGACCAACAACCAGCTGGTACTGACTAACAACCAGCTAGTACTGAGTAACAACCAGCTGGTACTGATTAACAACCAGCTAGTACTGAGTAACAACCAGCTAGTACTGACTAACAACCAGCTGGTACTGAGTAACAACCAGCTGGTACTGACTAACAACCAGCTAGTACTGAGTAACAACCAGCTGGTACTGACTAACAACCATCTGGTACTGACGAACAACCAGCTGGTACTGACTAACAACCAGCTGGTACTGACTAACAACCAGCTGGTACTGACTAACAACCAGCTGGTACTGACTAACCACTAGCTGGTACTGACTAACCACTAGCTGGTACTGATTAACAACCATCTGGTACTAATGAACAACCAGCTGGTACTGAGTAACAACCAGCTGGTACTGACTAACAACCAGCTGGTACTGACTAACCACTAGCTGGTAGAGGGGGGGGGGGGTATCAGGTATTTTCCTGTCCTGTAACATCTTTGTTCTAGGGCTGAACGATTAATTGCATATGCAATAAAATTGCGATATGAAAAAATGAGATTTTCAAACCGCAAAGGCTGCGATTTTACCTACTTACCAGTAGGTGGCGGTAATGCACCCAAAAGTTGGTTGTCAACCGCCATTAAACACCAACAGAAGACGAAAGTCACGTGATTTGTGAACGGCTCAAACAAGGCAGAGAGAAGTAGACGCAAGAACTACAATAATGGCGTCAGGCTCGACAGAATCCAGCGGTGCACAAAGTTTGATACCAAAGAGGAATAGTACGTCAGTTGTGTGGAATTATTTTAGATTTAAAAAAGATGCTGCGCAACGTCACGTCGTATTGTTCAGAACCTGCCTTACTACCGTTACTACCTCACGAGGTAACACTGAAGAACCACCACACGACCATATATGAGAGCATTTAACATTAACACAAGTCTAACCTACAAGAATGATTAATGTATAATCAACCAGATATTGTTTATAATATAGTACATAGATTTTTGCTTGAATTAGTTGAAAAATACACAGGAAAAGCTCCTTGAGAAAATACTGCAATTTAAATTGCAATATTTAGGAAAAAAATCCCAATTAGATTATTTATCAAAATCGTTCAGCCCTACTTCGTTCAATATTTCATGAAGAGCAACTTTAACCTTCTCAGCTAAACTGTCAAAAACTTCTTTAAGATTAGGAATTTTTAATTAAACAAGTAGCAGATTCCTGATCCTGATGGACAGGAAGCAGTTCATCCTTAGACAGGAAGACCATATAGTTGTTGTTTTAGACAGTTTGTTTTATCTAATGTACATGCTCCTAACAGTAAACACAGTTTATCTGACAGTCTTTGTTACCTGGTGGAGATTTGATCTGCCTCATTTATTCATCTTTTCCTCTCCTCAAATCTTCATCCCAATTATAGAAAATATCACTGTATTCCAACAGGAATCACACCTTTACGACAGATTATTATAACTCATAATTATTTGACCAGCATCACAGAAACCTGTGAAACCCATGCCACAGTTCTATGTACCACCTCTTATATCTGACCCTGTTGATGCCTGACATGCACAGCTCAGACAGGAGCTGCTAGTTTAACTCCGGTCTGCTCACAGATGCAACATTTACAAATGTAAAGTCAATCTAATCACCTCTTTTTTAGAAAACAACAAACATGTCTCCAGATTCACCCGAGATGCTGAAGGCTCTGTTTACATTCTGACCCTCATCTATGGTCATGAGATCTGATCCTGACTGAAAGATCGAGATTTAAAATGTAGTTATAAAACAGAAATAATGTAAAACACAGAAATCTGGAAGCTGTTTTCTGCTGAAAAATGAAAATCTGTACAGCATCTGGCTTGTATACATCAAATACATGTAAATAATGCAGGAACATGGTGTGTTATTCAACCAGCAACCCTCTGCAGAGGAGTTTCATGGCATGACCTGGACATGAACAGCTGATTCTTATAAGGAAACAGTCTAAAACTCAACACTCATGTGTTTACAGCTATTAGTTTGAGAACAATAGAGTCTCCATCTGTTTCAACGTGCATTCTGTGAACAACTGGTTCCAGTTAGTTAGGATCCATCTGGGTTTAGTTCCTCACTGTGCAGCACTGATGACTCTACCTTCACCCACATGTTCTACTTGTCAAACTTCAGGGTTTGATGTCTTTTAAACTTTGAAAGAGGTTAATGACCCCCATCCCCCCTCCCCCCCCTGTCCCCTTCCTTTGTATGGCACAGAGGGTGAGAACTGTAATCGTCTCCTCTGGTTCTGTCCTGGCTTGTGGTACCGTCTTATGAAGGTACTGATGCTCTGTAAACATTCTGTTTCAAACTATAGATGAATACTTACTATTTATAGGTTTCTGATCGAACATATTCAAAAACATGGGAGACTCCTAGCTGGAGCTGATCTGAAATAGGCGTGACCCAGGGGTTGTTCTCTGCTTTGAAGACCTGTTTAGGACCAGTCAGATCCAGATTACCTGCAGAGACACAAACATGATACAACCAGGTCAAAACAGATGAAGAGGGACACAGTTTCATGAAACTCCACTATCAAGCCATCCATGATGAAACATGTAAGAACCATCTCGGCTGTTAGGGGTTCTAGTTTAGTCCCGTTTGTTTGTCACATGAGAGGAGAAACACACGGCCTGCAGCATCCAGCTCCAACTTCACACTGACCTCTGCTCAGTCCACGATGTAAGAATGTCTGACTGGAGCTTGTTGGTGTGAGTGAGTGAGTGAGTGAGTGAGTGAGTGAGTGAGTGAGTGAGCGAGTGAGTGAGCGAGTGAGCGAGTGAGTGAGCGAGTGAGTGAGTGAGTGCAAGTCTGCGAGTGAGCGAGTGAGTGAGTGAGTGAGTGCGTGAGTGAGTGAGTGAGTGAGTGAGTGAGTGAGTGAGCGAGTGAGTGCAAGTCTGCGAGTGAGCGAGCGAGAGAGCGAGTGAGTGAGTGCAAGTCTGCGAGTGAGCGAGTGAGCGAGTGAGTGAGGGAGCGAGTGTGCGAGTGAGTGAGTGAGCGAGTGAGTGAGTGAGTGCAAGTCTGCGAGTGAGCGAGCGAGTGAGTGAGTGCAAGTCTGCGAGTGAGCGAGTGAGTGAGTGAGTGAGTGAGTGAGTGAGTGTGCGAGTGAGTGAGTGAGTGAGTGAGTGAGTGAGTGAGTGAGTGAGCGAGTGAGTGAGTGAGTGCAAGTCTGCGAGTGAGCGAGCGAGTGAGTGAGTGCAAGTCTGCGAGTGAGCGAGTGAGTGAGTGAGTGAGTGAGTGAGTGAGTGTGCGAGTGAGTGAGTGAGTGAGTGAGTGAGTGAGTGAGTGAGTGAGTGAGTGAGTGAGTGAGCGAGTGAGTGAGCGAGTGAGCGAGTGAGTGAGCGAGTGAGTGAGTGAGTGCAAGTCTGCGAGCGAGAGAGCGAGTGAGTGAGTGCAAGTCTGCGAGTGAGCGAGTGAGTGAGTGAGTGAGTGAGTGAGTGTGCGAGTGAGTGAGTGAGTGAGTGAGTGAGTGAGTGAGTGAGTGAGTGAGTGAGTGAGTGAGCGAGTGAGTGAGCGAGTGAGGGAGTGAGAGAGTGAGAGAGTGAGTGAGTGAGTGAGTGAGCGAGTGAGGGAGCGAGTGTGCAAGTGGTGAGTGAGCGAGTGAGTGAGTGAGTGCAAGGCAGCGAGTGAGCGAGCGAGTGAGTGAGTGCAAGTCTGCGAGTGAGCGAGTGAGTGAGTGAGTGAGTGAGTGAGTGAGTGAGCGAGTGAGTGAGTGAGTGAGTGAGTGAGTGAGTGAGTGAGTGAGTGAGTGAGTGAGTGAGCGAGTGAGCGAGTGAGTGCAAGTCTGCGAGTGAGCGAGTGAGTGAGGGAGTGCAAGTCTGCGAGTGAGCGAGTGAGTGAGTGAGTGAGCGAGTGAGTGAGTGCAAGTCTGCGAGTGAGCGAGTGAGTGAGGGAGCGAGTGTGCGAGTGAGTGAGTGAGTGAGTGAGAGAGTGAGTGAGTGAGTGAGTGAGGGAGTGAGTGAGCGAGTGAGGGAGTGAGTGAGTGAGTGAGTGAGTGAGTGAGAGCGAGTGTGCGAGTGAGCGAGTGAGCGAGTGAGTGAGTGAGTGCAAGTCTGCGAGTGAGCGAGCGAGTGAGTGAGTGCAAGTCTGCGAGTGAGCGAGTGAGTGAGTGAGTGAGCGAGTGAGTGAGTGAGCGAGTGAGTGAGTGAGTGAGTGAGTGAGTGAGTGAGTGAGTGAGTGAGTGAGTGAGTGAGTGAGTGAGTGAGCGAGTGAGCGAGTGAGTGAGCGAGTGAGTGCAAGTCTGCGAGTGAGCGAGCGAGCGAGAGAGCGAGTGAGTGAGTGCGAGTGTGCGAGTGAGCGAGTGAGTGAGGGAGCGAGTGTGCGAGTGAGTGAGTGAGCGAGTGAGAGAGTGAGTGAGTGAGTGAGTGAGCGAGCGAGCGAGTGAGTGAGTGAGTGAGTGAGTGAGCGAGTGAGTGAGCGAGTGAGCGAGTGAGTGAGCGAGTGAGTGAGTGAGTGCAAGTCTGCGAGTGAGCGAGCGAGTGAGTGAGTGCAAGTCTGCGAGTGAGCGAGTGAGTGAGGGAGTGCAAGTCTGCGAGTGAGCGAGTGAGTGAGTGAGTGAGTGAGTGAGTGAGTGAGTGAGCGAGTGAGGGAGCGAGTGTGCAAGTGAGTGAGTGAGCGAGTGAGTGAGTGAGTGCAAGTCTGCGAGTGAGCGAGCGAGTGAGTGAGTGCAAGTCTGCGAGTGAGCGAGTGAGTGAGGGAGCGAGTGTGCGAGTGAGTGAGTGAGTGAGTGAGTGAGTGAGTGAGTGAGTGAGTGAGTGAGTGAGTGAGTGAGTGAGTGAGTGAGTGAGCGAGTGAGTGAGCGAGTGAGCGAGTGAGTGAGCGAGCGAGTGAGTTGTACCCAGTTCAGGAGGCAGGACGGTCAGTCTGTTTCCCTGGATGTGAAGCTCTTTCAGCTGAGTCAGCTCTCCGAGCTCCTTCGGTAGTGAGATGAGATCATTATCTCTAAGACTCAACTAAACACAGGAAAAAGAAACAAAAAGATATTTTTAACATATGATCACATTCTAAAACCAAATCTATGAATCAGTTTCCATGTTAAAACCATTCCAACATGTTCTGGTTAAGTCTTTAGGATGAAATCAGTTCAGATTACTGAACATGTTATTATATTAAACCCTGTATAAGACCCGGTTCTACCACACTGTGACCTGGTCCCGGTGTAAGACCCGGTTCTACCACACTGTGACCTGGTNACGTGCATTCTGTGAACAACTGGTTCCAGTTAGTTAGGATCCATCTGGGTTTAGTTCCTCACTGTGCAGCACTGATGACTCTACCTTCACCCACATGTTCTACTTGTCAAACTTCAGGGTTTGATGTCTTTTAAACTTTGAAAGAGGTTAATGACCCCCATCCCCCCTCCCCCCCCTGTCCCCTTCCTTTGTATGGCACAGAGGGTGAGAACTGTAATCGTCTCCTCTGGTTCTGTCCTGGCTTGTGGTACCGTCTTATGAAGGTACTGATGCTCTGTAAACATTCTGTTTCAAACTATAGATGAATACTTACTATTTATAGGTTTCTGATCGAACATATTCAAAAACATGGGAGACTCCTAGCTGGAGCTGATCTGAAATAGGCGTGACCCAGGGGTTGTTCTCTGCTTTGAAGACCTGTTTAGGACCAGTCAGATCCAGATTACCTGCAGAGACACAAACATGATACAACCAGGTCAAAACAGATGAAGAGGGACACAGTTTCATGAAACTCCACTATCAAGCCATCCATGATGAAACATGTAAGAACCATCTCGGCTGTTAGGGGTTCTAGTTTAGTCCCGTTTGTTTGTCACATGAGAGGAGAAACACACGGCCTGCAGCATCCAGCTCCAACTTCACACTGACCTCTGCTCAGTCCACGATGTAAGAATGTCTGACTGGAGCTTGTTGGTGTGAGTGAGTGAGTGAGTGAGTGAGTGAGTGAGTGAGTGAGTGAGTGAGTGAGTGAGTGAGTGAGTGAGTGAGTGAGTGAGTGAGCGAGAGAGCGAGTGAGTGAGCGAGCGAGAGAGCGAGTGAGTGAGTGCAAGTCTGCAAGTGAGCGAGCGAGCAAGAGAGCGAGTGAGTGAGTGCAAGTCTGCGAGTGAGCGAGTGAGTGAGGGAGCGAGTGTGCGAGTGAGTGAGTGAGTGAGTGAGTGAGTGAGTGAGTGAGTGAGTGAGTGAGTGAGTGAGTGAGTGAGTGAGTGAGTGAGTGAGTGAGTGAGTGAGTGAGTGAGTGAGTGAGTGAGTGAGTGAGTGAGTGAGTGAGTGAGCGAGTGAGTGCAAGTCTGCGAGTGAGCGAGCGAGAGAGCGAGTGAGTGAGTGCAAGTCTGCGAGTGAGCGAGTGAGCGAGTGAGTGAGGGAGCGAGTGTGCGAGTGAGTGAGTGAGCGAGTGAGTGAGTGAGTGCAAGTCTGCGAGTGAGCGAGCGAGTGAGTGAGTGCAAGTCTGCAAGTGAGCGAGCGAGCAAGAGAGCGAGTGAGTGAGTGCAAGTCTGCGAGTGAGCGAGTGAGTGAGGGAGCGAGTGTGCGAGTGAGTGAGTGAGTGAGTGAGTGAGTGAGTGAGTGAGTGAGTGAGTGAGTGAGTGAGTGAGTGAGTGAGTGAG
>SSNP01000125.1:551214-576497 GCA_006937955.1 Pachypanchax playfairii | reverse complement strand
AGTGAGTGAGTGAGCGAGTGAGTGAGTGAGTGCAAGTCTGCGAGTGAGCGAGCGAGTGAGTGAGTGCAAGTCTGCGAGTGAGCGAGTGAGTGAGGGAGTGCAAGTCTGCGAGTGAGCGAGTGAGTGAGTGAGTGAGTGAGTGAGTGAGTGAGTGAGCGAGTGAGGGAGCGAGTGTGCAAGTGAGTGAGTGAGCGAGTGAGTGAGTGAGTGCAAGTCTGCGAGTGAGCGAGCGAGTGAGTGAGTGCAAGTCTGCGAGTGAGCGAGTGAGTGAGGGAGCGAGTGTGCGAGTGAGTGAGTGAGTGAGTGAGTGAGTGAGTGAGTGAGTGAGTGAGTGAGTGAGTGAGTGAGTGAGTGAGTGAGTGAGCGAGTGAGTGAGCGAGTGAGCGAGTGAGTGAGCGAGCGAGTGAGTTGTACCCAGTTCAGGAGGCAGGACGGTCAGTCTGTTTCCCTGGATGTGAAGCTCTTTCAGCTGAGTCAGCTCTCCGAGCTCCTTCGGTAGTGAGATGAGATCATTATCTCTAAGACTCAACTAAACACAGGAAAAAGAAACAAAAAGATATTTTTAACATATGATCACATTCTAAAACCAAATCTATGAATCAGTTTCCATGTTAAAACCATTCCAACATGTTCTGGTTAAGTCTTTAGGATGAAATCAGTTCAGATTACTGAACATGTTATTATATTAAACCCTGTATAAGACCCGGTTCTACCACACTGTGACCTGGTCCCGGTGTAAGACCCGGTTCTACCACACTGTGACCTGGTCCCGGTGTAAGACCCGGTTCTACCACACTGTGACCTGGTCCAGGTGTAAGACCCGGTTCTACCACACTGTGACCTGGTCCCGGTGTAAGACCCGGTTCTACCACACTGTGACCTGGTGCCGGTATAAGACCCGGTTCTACCACACTGTGACCTGGTCCCGGTGTAAGACCCGGTTCTACCACACTGTGACCTGGTGCCGGTGTAAGACCCGGTTCTACCACACTGTGACCTGGTCCCGGTGTAAGACCCGGTTCTACCACACTGTGACCTGGTCCCGGTGTAAGACCCGGTTCTACCACACTGTGACCTGGTCCCGGTGTAAGACCCGGTTCTACCACACTGTGACTTGGTGCCGGTGTAAGACCCGGTTCTACCACACTGTGACCTGGTCCCGGTGTAAGACCCGGTTCTACCACACTGTGACCTGGTCCAGGTGTAAGACCCGGTTCTACCACACTGTGACCTGGTCCAGGTGTAAGACCCGGTTCTACCACACTGTGACCTGGTGCCGGTGTAAGACCCGGTTCTACCACACTGTGACCTGGTCCCGGTGTAAGACCCGGTTCTACCACACTGTGACCTGGTGCCGGTTCTACCACACTGTGACCTGGTGCCGGTGTAAGACCCGGTTCTACCACACTGTGACCTGGTGCCGGTGTAAGACCCGGTTCTACCACACTGTGACCTGGTCCAGGTGTAAGACCCGGTTCTACCACACTGTGACCTGGTCCCGGTGTAAGACCCGGTTCTACCACACTGTGACCTGGTGCCGGTTCTACCACACTGTGACCTGGTGCCGGTGTAAGACCCGGTTCTACCACACTGTGACCTGGTCCCGGTGTAAGACCCGGTTCTACCACACTGTGACCTGGTGCCGGTGTAAGACCCGGTTCTACCACACTGTGACCTGGTCCAGGTGTAAGACCCGGTTCTACCACACTGTGACCTGGTGCCGGTGTAAGACCCGGTTCTACCACACTGTGACCTGGTCCCGGTGTAAGACCCGGTTCTACCACACTGTGACCTGGTCCCGGTGTAAGACCCGGTTCTACCACACTGTGACTTGGTGCCGGTGTAAGACCCGGTTCTACCACACTGTGACCTGGTCCCGGTGTAAGACCCGGTTCTACCACACTGTGACCTGGTCCAGGTGTAAGACCCGGTTCTACCACACTGTGACCTGGTCCCGGTGTAAGACCCGGTTCTACCACACTGTGACCTGGTGCCGGTGTAAGACCCGGTTCTACCACACTGTGACCTGGTCCCGGTGTAAGACCCGGTTCTACCACACTGTGACCTGGTCCCGGTGTAAGACCCGGTTCTACCACACTGTGACCTGGTCCCGGTGTAAGACCCGGTTCTACCACACTGTGACCTGGTCCCGGTGTAAGACCCGGTTCTACCACACTGTGACTTGGTGCCGGTGTAAGACTCGGTTCTACCACACTGTGACTTGGTCCCGGTGTAAGACCCGGTTCTACCACACTGTGACTTGGTGCCGGTATAAGACCCGGTTCTACCACACTGTGACTTGGTCCCGGTGTAAGACCCGGTTCTACCACACTGTGACTTGGTTCAGGTAACCTAGTTAAGGAGTGTTTGGAACTAGTTTCCAGGTTTAGAAATCTGTTCCTCCTCTTCATCTTGTTGGAGTTTATTGGTCCATCTTTCTGTTTGGATGTTTCCTACACTGATAGAAAACTGTGGTTATCAGGTTCATTTTAGGAATTATGTCCTACAATAACTTTACTAACTTCAGCTCTAAACCCTGCAGACGCTCACTGTTTTTAATACAAAGAAATATTGTCACAAGCTGACGCTCAAAAAAGCCACAAATTCTGATAACTGAAGTGTTTCTAAGTTGAATGGTGCAAATTATATTTGTCCTGATGAGCCATCAGGCTGTAAGAATCTAGATTTATTACACTGTAAAGTAAAGATTGTTTCTGTCCTCGGCCCTGCGCTTCCTCTGACTTGTACTGACTGTTTTCAAAGGCATGACTTGGTACCTAAAGTCTATTTTCTCCTCCACCTCCCTCTTAACAGATTACTACTTTCTAAAATCATACTGCTCCATTATTTTCCCAGATAGACGAGATTACGTTCACTCATCCATTCTACTTTGCATAAATCATAAACTGTGTGGTCTCCACCATCATCAGATATATAAATGATTATACTCAGTCTTATGCTTTCTAAAGTATTTACTGGATTTTTGTTTATTTTCCTTATTATTTGTTTGTTTGATTTGTTTTATTAAAGAGTTCCTTCCATTAAGAACGGTTTTTCTGAGGTTTCTGTTGAATATTTTAGCTCCACAGGATTTGGATTTGTTAGAGGAAGACAGCAGGGGTGGGGTTAGATGTAAAGGTTATTGTGCAGGCCTGACTAGTATGGAGCTAGAGTTGTACATGTAACTTATATTTTTTACATGTAACTTTTAGTTTTGTACACATAACTTATGCTTTGTACTTGTAACTTAATGTCTTTTACATGTAACTTTTGTTTTGTACTTGTAATTTATTTCTGTACGTGTAACTCATTTCTGTAACTTGCACACATTTATAAAATACAAGTTACAGGTTTCAAAACACGCACAAGTTACAAAACATTTTTTGACCATATTTGGGTTTCCTGGAAGAACCAATGAGTGGCTGATGATGACCATCAAATCATGTTTCTCGAATTTCCCTCCAATCATGGTGAGGTCTGCACACTGCTCACAACCAAACATGATTTCAGTCAATTTATTTTCAAATAACACATAAAACAGGTGTTTGTTGGTTTAAATTATTTTTTAAGTAAACTTGATGTTGTTTTGTCTCACATTTTCCCTACATAATAAATACGTGTTGTATGAACACAATTTATGAGTTTCTTCACTGGGATACTTTTTCAACCATAAGGTGGCATTAAAAAGACTTAAAGAGTTCCTTCCATTAAAAACAGTGTTTCTGAGGTTTCTGTTGAATATTTTAGCTCCACAGGTGTTCTTACCTTCATAGTGGGTGAAAACAGGTCAACAACTTCTCTTTCAGTTTTAATCTCTCAAACTACGCAGGTGGTGATAAAACCCGAGTTCTCCCGAGTCCGAACGGCCTGTATCTGTTTCATCACAACTCCTTTGTTCGTTAGTATTCATCAGCTCCTGCAGTTGAAACCACACCTAGCATGCTGCTGGCTAAAAGCTGTTAGCATAAGATGTAACAAACAGGAAGAGAGAACGTCTGACGTTACCATGTGCAGCGGGGCAGGAAACAGTATACCTTGCTCTCATAGGCTGTTTGTTAGCCAATCAGAGTCCAGCAAATTATAATAATGAATATTAATGAGTTGCTGCTCGAGGCCTGACGGAACCAGTTGAATTTTAATGCAGACAGATTGAAAGGTCTGTTAATCAGTGTTTCCTGATGTTTTTTAGATATAAAATGTTTTATATTACTGGTTAATACTAAAGAAATAACCACAAAGTTCTGAAATTTGTATGAAATGGACTCTTTAAAGGAGAGAAATGTGTTTAGAAATTAAATGAGTATTATGTGAAAATACATAGAGATGTATCTGAACTTCAATGTTACATTATAAATATGGAAACTACAACATTTATTAACAGCATGTTTCTGACAACTTGATCATTCTTTTAAGGAGTTAAAACAACCACTTTGTGTTGTAATAATTATAAAACAGGCTCATCGATTCACTAAATGGCTCCCATCTCATGCTTCTAGAAGGAAATCATGGTTAATGTTTTCAACCTTGGGACTGGAATTACTTACTATTTGCAGCTTGGTGAGCTTCCCGATGTCGGCAGGAAGTAACTCAAAGTCATTGTCACTCAGATAAAGAGCTCGAAGAGTAGCTGCAAAAAAACAAAACAAATCTGTCAGACGTCATAACGTTACGGTGACGTTACAGAAACAGAAAAAAAATCACATTAATTACACGTATTTAATCTTTTTTTAAGACATGCACAACACCTTGACACTCAGACTCCAACCCATTTTTCACTCTTAAGACTTTTATTGTGAAACATAAGCATGTGGGCTGGATGTAGCTGATCAAAGCTAGAGGAACTTGTCTCTGCTGCCATCTGGTGGAGCTGCAGCTGAACTACAGCCGGTTGTGAACCAGCCTGCAGGTTGAACTGGATTGTGCACGTGAACTGGTTGTTAGATCTTAAACACATTTCTTCTTGGTTGTCAGTGAACTGGAACATTTATATAACCATATCCAGGATGTGTTTAGTGTCTGCTGAGT
The DNA here is from genome assembly GCA_006937955.1 of Pachypanchax playfairii. Taxonomy (NCBI): domain Eukaryota; kingdom Metazoa; phylum Chordata; class Actinopteri; order Cyprinodontiformes; family Aplocheilidae; genus Pachypanchax; species Pachypanchax playfairii. The sequence continues at coordinate 571,472 of SSNP01000125.1, read as the reverse complement.
AACAACATGATCCCTGATGATAACTACAGACTGTAGGAGTAGCTCAGAAACATAATTACAGTTTTCTAATTGTTTACACCCAAAAATGACAGTGACAGTCAGCTTTGAGGGAAAAAACGCCCCTTTTCCTGCATTATATTACAGAACTGGGTCAGACTGTCAGATTTATGGAAATTCAAATAATCATACAGAACTCCTGAAAAGGAGAAAACTCTGGATTGCAGCTTTAATCTCATCAGATCCTCCTGATGGAACATAGAAGCTCCTTTCAGACAGACCATGTAAAACGGTAATGCTCCGGACTTCGTCTGTTCTGCTTTTGAGTCTGAAAGCAACGTTCTGGAATCTGTTGGGATAATCGGTTCCAGATCCAGATCAAATTGTCCACAAATATTCCAGAACTTGTCTGCAAACATCTCTACTGTCCCGTCTCACTGTGCACAAGCAGCAACAACAAATGCATCAGAGTATCGTGCACGTGAATGTGTGAGTACTCACTCAGGTAGAAGAAGTTTCCTGGCAGGGAACTCTGGTTCAGATTGTTGTAGGTGAGGTCCAGAACCTCCAGAGCCGGCAGAGAACCGAACCCTCTGGGCAGGGTGCTCAGACGGTTCATCCTGTTCTCACAAGAAAACCAGGTTCAGTTCTAACTGCAGAGATTCTTTGACCCAAACAGACCAGATGTGTCTAAAACCTTTAAACTAAAAGCAACAGCTGCACGTGAACTACACGTTAACATGAGTTACATGTTCTGCATGTTTCCTCTGTGATCGTAGAAGTTGTTCCATGTGATCACATGGTAGGAACCCTGTGAGTCAAGCTGCTCCTGATCTGGATCAGAGTTCTGCTGTGTGGTGAGGTTCTACCAACGTACCCCAGGTTCAGGTGTTTCAGCTTCTGAAGGCTGCTGATCTGAGTGGGAAGTTCTTCAATCTGGTTGTTGAACATGTTTAGAACTTCCAGGTTCTTCAGTTCTGAGATGTTCGGAGGAACAGCTGGAAAAGAGTGCGTTATATTATCTACAGTTAAGGAACACATGAAGAAGAACTCTGAATCTGAGTGATGAACGTTTTGCTTTCGGTTTCAGAAGGTGATGCTGTATGTGTATATATGACGTTACTTCATTCCACAACCTGTCAGAAGCAGCTGTTAGATGGAGTAATAATGTTAAATATGTAAAAACTGCTTATTAGAATCATTTCAGACGTCATGTGAAAGACACAGCTGATGTTCCAGCTGATGTTCCACATCATGTTGCATTCTGCTGTAGCTGAGGTTAACTGGAGGTTCCAGCTTACCTGTGAGTTTATTGTGACTGAGGACCAGCTGAGTGATGTTAGACAGAGTGACTGAAATGACACAGAAAATAAACATGTTTTATACAGTAAATAACTTGAGTTCAGCCCGAGTGTCTCAGTCAACTCACAACCAGCCTAATGTTTTATTGTTTTTCTGATTTGGATTCTGTGCTGATTGAAGGATATCTCACTTTTATGTCACTTGTTTTGATGAGTAACCACGACAACAAGAAACGTGTTTACAAGAAAAGGCTAATGTACATTTCTACGGCTCCAGTAATACTAACATTAAGACTCTGATGAGTTAAAAAGAAGATGTGGATGTAGAGCAGTCTTTCTGCATATTGCTGCTTTGTTTCTGTGCAGTATTAGATTACAGATCATGTTGTTGATAGAAGTCATATTTAATGTTTAACTCGTGTCTCTGTTGAGTGAAAATGACTCGATCAAACTCCAACCCACTGAGTCAGAACATCATCAAGTCTTTTATGTCTGTGTGAGTGATGTCATCATTCTGGGTCTGATTTAGAGAAATACATTAATGAATCAGTGTTGCTACAACCAGCTGATATACAGAGTTTCACAGTTTTATCAATGTAAACACCAGCTCACTAATACTTTTAATGTAAGATGGAAACAAAGTGCTGCTTCCTGTTACATCACTTCCTGTTTCACACTAAAGCTCATAAAAACATTCATACATGTTTTATAAGAGTCAAACAACAAACATTTACACCATGTGTGTCAGAGACATTTTAAAGTGTGAACAGATCTCATCTGTACCTGATTTTTGTTTAGTAATTATCATGTTTTTGTCCCCTGATGTTATCTGATTATCTTCTGTTCAGATCTTTGCCCTGCAGCTGTGTTTTTAATATTCTTTATAAAGACACGTGGTTTGATTCTTCACATCTCAGTGGAACTGTTCTACACTTCAGTCTCAAACCCTGGAGATAAAAGAGTTCCCTGAGTTTAATGAAGACTGAAAACAGGGTGGGACAGTGAAGGACGTGTTTTCTTACAAAGTCCTGGAATGTCCAACATGTTGGAGATGGCCCTGTCGCACATCTCCACCTCAGGAAGGTTCTTCTCTCGACTCTCCTCCACTATCTTCTTCAGAGACTTGGACATAGTTCTGAAACATTGGGACAGAAGACAGTGTAGACGAACCCCGTTAGTCGCACACCTTCAAGTTCTTAGATGAGAACGACGATTGAAAGTGCGCGGAAACGTGTTAGAAAAATACTAAAGGACTCACCGTCAGAACAAGAACTGTGGAATTAAAGAACTTTAAGCTTTTTACTTTCTGATACTTTGTGGAAGCGGACAACCTACCGGATGTTTGACCGTAAACCCTCCTTCCTTTTTAGGATATTTCCTTTTGCTTGATGGATACAGCCAGCGTCATCTGGCCACGCCCATGGAACCAGCTTTACATCATTTATCCGCCGGCTGACACAGCGGAGGGCGGGACAGGCGGAGTTTGCACTCCGTTAGGAGTGGACTCGTCCCGCCATCCAGAGGTTCAAGCATACACACTGGAACACATGTTGGGTGGATGTCACGTGTTCTAACGGGGGTTTTCACGGCGCGTCATCAAACCGGAAGTCGCCATGTTGGAGATACTAGAGATAAAAAAGTGCACCAGATTCCTAAGTTCAGGGGTGCCCAAAGTCAGGCCTCGAGGGCCACTATCCTGCATGTTTTAGATGTTTCCCTGTTTCAACACACCTGATTCAAATGAACAAGTCGTTAACAGGTTACTGCAGCACTTGTTGAAATGCAGAGGATTAGAATCAGGTGTGTTGAAGCAGGGAAACATCTAAAACATGCAGGATAGTGGCCCTCGAGGCCTGGAGCTTGACACCCCTGCCTAAGTTGAATGAAAGGAAATTGTGAATTATTGCTGTTTTCCAATTGGTCAGTGAAAACATTTGCAGTTGACTGCCACAGATATCAGAGGAAAGGAGGTGCTTGTGGTTAGCGAAGCTAAACCAGGATCTACGAGGCAAAAATCTGGACAACATAAAATTTGTTTGACCCATTTCTTAAAGTGCAACTTACGCCCAAATCAACTTTTTTTGCCATTCTATGCCACTAAGCCACTGCAGCAGGGTAAACTATCGGCTCAAAATGATACGGCTCAGAGCTGCTCGTCTCGTCTACACGTTACTGCATTTCACCTGTCCCTCTCTGGTGCATGTGGCAAAGAATGTCACGCCCCCTTAGTCTGCCAGTCACTCACATTTTCATGTTATGTTTTGAATTTCAGACAGTATCCACAGAGTGGGGGGGGACGTTTTCCTTTAACCTGGCTCTGCCAGATCTGTGTTTCCCCACCTCTTGTCGAGTTGGGGAAACACATCTGGAACTGCTCCATTTGAAACCGTCTATAAAAGGGGAGGGACATCTGGTATAATATTTTAAGCTGATTGGAGGACGAGCCAGAAAGTGTCTGTCATTGATGATTTGTCTTTAGCCAATCACAGTAAATCAAGCTCTTGTAAATCCATTCGGGAGTAAAAAACACACATTGTTACCATCAAGGAATACACAAAGTTCTTACCTTTGCTCATTTTTTAATGAAGAAATCGTCTCTAGTCCTAAAACAGATTCAATAGCTGCTTTTATGTGTACATCCACCAGCAGCCATGTTTGTTTTTCTTTGCCTGTCTGGACACTTGCTGCCAATCACACCTGAACACCCGCCCTAAAGCACAAGTGGTACAAGAAGGATTTTAGTGGGTTTGGAAAACTCCAAATCTCACAAGAATCCATCTTGCAGTGCAAGGTTACCCATTTCTTGTGAGTGAATTGTTGTTAGCAGTGGCTATTAACTGATTTTCTAATGTGATGATAAAAAGATAATTCATATCAAGCTATTAACTAAATATAATCAAATTTATTAGCCGCCTACAGTAGAAACAAAATTCTTAACATGTACAGCTAAAATTAAATGTGCTGTATTTCTCTTTGTATTACAGGTAAAAGGTCTGACCTTTATCAAGAGAATGACCCAGATTGGGTTCCATCTGTTGGAATGACAGGTCAGCAAAGGTCACCTGAAGAAACAGGAACATCACGCTACAAATGTAGTTTAAATAGAACCCAGTAGAGACTGAAGGATGCTGCTGCTGCTGACACTGATGCACTTTAAGGCTTAATGTTTCCACAACCTTCTTGTCATATGCATTTAACATATCAGTAGCCACTGCTTCTAGGATAGTCACTGATGTTATTTATGTCATGTTTAATCATATGAAGCCACTTATCATGTGGCCAGAAAAGGAGCATTTGCAAAAAACCTGCCAATGCAAACCAGTAAACATTTTTTTGGGGAAATTTGTTGTTATTATTGACTGTTACACAGTTAAATTCTTGATTGGTATGACACCACAAAGCACAGTGTTACATTTCAAATGCATGGAGAGGAAGAGTAAGTAACAAATACATAACTGAAAACTGTGGCTTTTTGGACAACATAGTTCCTGGTGATCATGTTCTCGCTCATCGTGGCTTTAATATTCAGGTCACTTAAGGTTGCAGAATGGCTCATGTAAAAATTCCAGCCTTCACACGTAGAAAGTCCCAGTTTGCTTCTGTTGACTTGGAAACAAGGAAAATTACCTGCATCAGGATTCATGTTGAGCGTGTGATGGTAGTGTGTAGCAGATATATACTATTTTGGAGGGAATACAGGCAATTGATTTCTTAACGTACAAAGATAATGATGGTAATTGTTCCACTGATAAGACTGTCTCTTGTGCTCTGATGAACCTTTAAGTTACATTCTGTTAGTCTTTGTCGATGTAATGAAACATAAATACAATGTCCTATAATAAACTTTATTATGTCTCTATTAACAGGTTACCTTTGGCTCTGATGAGGTTCCTGTGGTTCTGAAGCGTATGTCATGTTCCTGCTGTGCTGGGAAAGCACTGTGCAATCACATAGTGGTGCTTCCTTTTCAAAGTGCTCACTATAGCACCATCGGCTTCAAGACTGTTCCTTTACCTGCATGTACCAGCACGCTGCAGACCTGGCACCAGCCGAGGACACAGGTGAGATAATATTTGTTACGCCTGATGATGTATTTCTTTAACTGAAATAATTGTTATTGCACCAGAGGCTACAAACGACATGGCAGTGTGTAAACTAGTGGCAAGGATGAAGAAGAGTATCAGGGCTGATCAGAGTATCAGGCATATCCAGGTGACTGAGTGAAACCCCGTCTGTACAGTTTAATGCAGTACAAAATAACTTTTATAAAACTTCATGATACTGTTTTAAAACTTGTGTAAGTTGATAATAAGTGAAAAACGTGTTTAGCTTCATATTATAAATCCCTTTGGAAGCTACGGAATGATGCTGCTGTCATGATATTTAAATTAAATTTCACATCAGGGCCTCTTCCAGATCCTCATTATGACCATTGGGGAGAAACTGAAGGACATCCATCCGCAGCCAGGGATCTGTAAATTGCTGTATGAGCTGGAGAACCTTCATTTGGTGGACTCTAAATTCAGCCCTGTGCCATTTGGGTCTGTGATCTCATACCAGTGCATCCCTGAAATTATCAGAGACATTATTAAACACCCTGGTGCCCCAGAGTTTCCTCAGCATCCTGATGATGGTTACACCTTTAAGGTGCATGTTCATTTTGAACCCACCTACAAGCAACGAGGCCACTTGGAGAGCCTCAAGGTGTCACGTGAGATCTCCGCTGCTGTGGAAGCAGAAACCCGACAGCAGTCAGAGTGCGAGCTGTGGACCGAGCTACGCAAACCCCGACTTACAGCCAGCAGGTTCAGAGAAATCTGTCGTGTTCGTGGGGAGTCTTCAGCTAAAGCCTTGGCCACCCGCATTATGAGAGGAACTCCTCAGACTGCTGCAATGAAAAGAGGGTTGGAACTGGAAGTTGACATACTGAGGCAATATTCAGACTATTGTGATGTCTCTGTCACACAGTGTGGTATGATCATCCACCCTGATAAAAGTGTTTGACCCAAGAGAAACACCCCCATTCGGGCTGAATGAAGTAAAGAGTTGTGATGTTGATAATGTTGCACAGGTTAAACATCTGCTCACAGTGAAGGGTCAGGCCTGCCTTAAGAGAAGCCACAAGTACTATTACCAGGTACAAGGCCAATCGGCCTTAAGCGGACTTCAGTGGTGTGATTTTATAACAGATACCCACACTGACTTACCTGTTGAGAGGATTTTTAGAGAGGATGAGATTATCCACCCAATGCGGGATGAGTTCTATTACAAAAGCTACATGGATGTATACTTGGGTTAAAAATCCTGAGGGAGGAGCTTGATATATAAATTGTTAAAATCAAAAGTTCATAGACATTTGATAAGCTTAAAAAATAATCAGATAATTAAACCTGAAAGTAATGAACCTTTTTTTTCTTGTTAATTCTAAAATTGAGAGACGGGTTTTAAACGTTGTTTCTTTTTTCATTGAAATTATTTCAAGAATAAACATTTACAATAACGACTCATAAGTGAAATAAGTTCATTAATTAACAACAATGTAATTTTTGGTTACAACAAGAACTTGCAGAGTAACCAGCTGTAAAATTTCATGTATTTCCAGTTTATCCAGAGAAATGCAGCTCTTTTATTAGGAAAATGTTCACAGGCCAAACATGTTTCTTTTGGCTCAGACAAAACAAGATTGGTTTGTTTTAAACATGTTTCCCCAACATGTTTCAGCTGCATCTGTTACATGTTGGGAAAAACATGATTAAAACAAACGATCATATGTTTTGTCTGAGCCAAAAGAAACATGTTAACTAGTTTAACATAACAGACAAAATGAACAATATAAAATGACTTGAATTTTGAATATGGTGATATTATTTAAGACCAAAATGTCAATGTTTACTCATGTTTGTAGCTTACACTGGTTTGTCCCCTTTGATGTCAAGAGGCCCCTGATAGTTTGACATGAGGCAACATATGGCCCACAGCTGACTGACCGAGCCGGCCATTGAAAGAGGAACCACCCCATCCCAAATCTGGTACTCTTTCACTCTGAGTATTGCCCTCTCAACTAAAATTCTTAGATGAGTAATCGCCTGGGTCTTGCAGGTTTCCTCCTTACTGAGCTGAGATTTCTTCAGTGGAGGGATGATGATGAAGTTAAATGACGTCACCGTGAAAAGGTTGATACATCGACAAAATGCATATTTGTCTTTGCTGTCCACCATTAACACTATCTATTGAAATAAATAATTTGCATTATGCATAATCCTAAATATAATTTCACATCTAATAAAGATAGTAAATCTAACATACTCTTACTACTTAATTGCTCAACAGAGGGTTCTTCAGAGTAGTTCGGAATGGTATCACAATCATCAATGGTGAACTTTCTTTTAGCCGGGTTTGGGGTGTGGCAACTCTTGTTAGCATCCCTCTTGCGCTTCCGATCAAACCTGTGTAACAGAGTAAAGTATGCAACATTTAATAATTTTAAACATTTCAAAATTAGCAATCATTTTGTGGGCATAACCTATACACAAAATAAAACTGTTCTAAGTAAAAAGTCATATCAGAAGCATGTCTATTTTTTAATAAATGGATAAAGCCTTACCTTTCCATTTTTCCCTTTGTATTGGAACTGCTATTCCCTCTTCTTTTGTCCGGAAAGATTGAAGGGACAAAATCCGGGCTACAAGCATCCATAGATGCCGCTCCTGAAAATAAAATTAGGAATATAATACCAGCGTGGGATAGAAGACAAACTTTTTTGTATCCGGTATGAGCTTGTATGAGAAGAGATGATGTGAAGAAATTTGTTGATGTAAATTTTGTACAGTCTACAGCCATCATGGAATTATTTTATTAGTGTCTCATAAGCCCATATGGGCTGGGCACGGCAGTGCATGACACTATAATAAATCAAATCAATCAATCAAAAAACCAGTACGCTCATTATCCCTAATATTGACTATATTTATGTTAAGTTTATTCAAGTAATGTTAAAACGGCTTAGAGTTGTTAATAAATTTGAGAGATTACTGTTTGGAAATGATGTCTATGTGGTGTCATAAACATAACACCACATACTAGCTCAGTGGATATGTCTGCATTCTTAGGCACATTCCATGATATTCAAGCAGGAACAAGAATAATCGTGCGTTCCAGGCAACTGGTACATATCCGATTAACAACTTTAAAAATGCTTTGGAACGTTGTAATTATAACTTGTAAACTTGGAGACGTTCAGAGCAGTCTGAGATCAACTGACAACACAGCGGCTCCCAGTGGTGAAGTTTGGCTGTCAGTGAACACCTGAAGTGATGATAGTCTTTGCTTTTTGTCACAGACTTCATTTGAATTATATCTGGTGTAAAGAAACATATGTATATTGTTAGTATTTGATTAGCTAAATACTTTACCATCAGCCATTTAGTTTGCATACGAGTTTGTACACTTGGAACACACCTCATATATGGATGGCATCACACGTCTAACAAATATTTAGGTTAACAATTTTGCAGGCAAACGTTTGCTTGACTGCACTTCTTAGATAATAACTAAGACTTCTTTAGCACTTCTAAGACAGACATAACCCATCAGACCCCTGCATTGGATGCGCCTCCTATCTTGCGAGTCCCAGGAGTGCACGTCAGTGGCTCGCCGCATGTACCACCGGTGCGTGGATATGTTTCAATCGGATACATTCTGATTGATGGACATGACCATGTAGGCTATAAAGGAGTTAGTCTGTCTGCACAGTGCACCCACTTGTAAACAGGTTAAAGCTGGAGTTGGTAATGTTCGAGAGCTAGCAAGATTTAAAACTAGCAGCTCCTCTAAACCCCTCCCCCTTCCCACCATGGACTTGCTTCAAGCCGCGCCCCCCCCCCCCTAAACTTGGAACTCGCATCTGCCGGCAGAACTCAGCAGGGTACTCAGCTTTACCAATGTTGACTCTCATTGTCCTCTTGTTTTATCCAGAGCTTTTCTCGTAGCAGCTTTTTCTGCCTCTGACTTTCTTTTTTTTGGCAGTTTAGCGGGGCGAGCCGTGACAAGTAGCGAGGAGCGAGAGGGCGTGATAGAAGGGGTGCAGGCAAGGTATCTGATTGGTTCCTCTCCTCTTCTCTGGAAATGACCAATCCCCATCTGGTGCGGATGACCGTGGTTGGTCAGAGTTATTGTAGGCTTGCAAATCTCAGAGAGGTCTGATTTTTTTCGCTCCTTTTTATGAATACACAATGCATTGACTAGTCTCAGTATGGAAGGACCTTTTCACCCAGTATAAAAAAAATGTTTCTGAACAGGATTACCAATTATAACTTTAAGGTCAATGCACATCTAAAAGCCTTGGAGCGTCAAAAAAGCCACCTCCTAATGCTTCAGAAACCCAAATGTTTCCCTTAACCTTAATATTAGTGGTGTAGAGAGATTACCTGAACCTCAAGCTAGAGCCCTGCACTCCCGCTGGAGTCCCGCGGGACCTGCGGAACCCGACACAAAGCAATGCGGCGCGGGACAAATAGAGAAAGCTCATTGCGGGCGCGGGGCACCAATCAATATAAAAAAACTAAAAATGTGACATTTCACGAGTAAGTTATTAGTGTTATCGACTAAAAGATAACTTGTAGCATATATTATAAGAAGTTTTGAGTGAATTTATTGTCAGTATATTGGAACTTTAGACTAATCTTGGAGCAATGTTACAACAATTTATTACAACTACTACAAACCTAACATATTCAAAGTCAATGTTATCATTAGAATTTTCCCAATTTTTCCAATTTTCTGGCAGAGTAATCTATCAAAATGTTTTTTTTAAAGTCACCAGTTTAGTCTATGTATATGACTGTAAGTTATGTAATTATGATGTCAAACAATCTGTAGACTGTGTAGCAAAACTAATGATGTCACCAATATTATTGATGTGATATGTCATGTCATGAGACAAAAACAATGTCTGTGTGTATGTACTGTACAGATTTCCAAGAGATGACACATAAATATAGACACACAGACAAAATATATAAAATAACATATTGGATGGATGGATGGACATGTGTGTGTGTACTTGTATTTATGATATTTTTTTACAGCTACTTTATTGTTATTTATTTTCTGTTATTTATATATTTGTTTATTAGGTGCTAGAGGGAGACATACACACACACATATTTATACATATACATATGTAAAAAATATGTGTATGTACATATATTTTTTATATTTCTATATATAAGTATGTGTGTCTGCATATATATATATAAAATATAGATGTGTGTGTATATATATGTTATAAAATAAGCACGATATGGTGATTTTACTGACCCTCCCAAGCCATCTATCATTGTTTCCTGCCTTTTTCAAAATGGCGGCCAACTTCAACCATATTTGCCAATGTAAAAAGCCTGGCATGTCCCCTCTACTAATATAAACTCATTGGGTGTTTTGACATGAAGGATTACTCGGGACTGCACGAATTAAGCCAAAAACCACCCTGGAGGTCTTTTAAATAAAGAAATAGCATCACAACATGATTAAAAGCCCCCAAAAGTTGATTATTCATGATACAGGACCTTTAAAGTTAAATGTTAACGTTAGCAACATTAGCAAAGTAAGGCTAACGAGAATATATTCATTTTAATGAAGCTTTCTGTACAAAATTTGTTTATGTCATGTCAAATTTCTGTGTAAATAATACAGAACTGATCTTACCTGATATGAAATGAGCCCCGCAAATGCGTGCATTCTTTATCTGTACTTCAGACCATTTGTCTCGTTTGATAGCGCGGATCCACAGCTCTCGTCTGTTTCTCTGAAAAGGGTGTGGACCCGCTAGTATGTTGTAAAATTTCAGCCCGGGATTGTTGGTACTTCTATTTGTTCAGTCAACAACACAACACGATGGCATTGCGTTATTTTCAGACGCAAATACAAGCACTTCTATGTGATGGCGAAGCTAACACAAGGCAGTTTGTCGGCTGTTCTGCTCCAAGTGTGCGCGCGCATACAGCTAATTTAATGTGCATACGTCACACCAAATAGGTCTTATTTTCCTAATCTGAACCAGTTGTTTCGAATCGGTAACTAAATTGCGGGTGTCCGAGGAAGTTACTGCTGTACTTGGTGAGTGGAGAAAGTTCTTGGAGTGTGTGGTTCACACACACTCCAAGAACTTTCTCCACTCACGTCACGTACGTCATATTAAAACTCCGCCACCAACAAGCTTGCTCACCTGAATCCGGTGGTAACCTCTTCAACACCCGACGTGGCTTCTTCACCGAAGCATCACAGCCGAGCCATTTCTCGGGGTAAGGGTGCTCATCCGTTGGCTTCCCGTCCATGAACTGAAATGAACAAACATATGGGCGCTTGGGTGGTCTCTTCAGGTTCAGCGCCTTCAGCCACAGCCTTAAGTGCTCTTCATCTTTGGGAGGTGGGTGCAGGTTGTACGCTGCTCCACAACATTCCTGCATCTCCACTTTATGTTCAAAACACTGTTGTTTCAACTGCTGTCTCCTCTTTACCCAGTTGTTGTGGCATCCTCTCACAGAACATATAATGCTAGACATTGCTAGCTGGCCAGTTAATGTAAGCGACACTACGTAAACAACAAAACAATGTAAAGAAAAACAGTGACTGTCTAAAATACAGTTACACTTGTAATTGTGTGCAAACGCTGGTACACCGGTAATTATAAAACTGTAAAAACTATGTAAACGCTGTGTAAAAACTCTCCCGAAATGACTAATCAATAGGTTGGTTGCACCCTACGTCACGTTGTTAAGACACCAGCGTTCGAAGTGCAGACGGAGGGCCGGAAGTGAAGTGACCTGTTCAAGCGTGGGAAAATGCCTCTATTTTGTGCAGTTTATGGTTGTTCCAATCGAGGTAACAGAGAGAAGGATGCTCGTTTTTTTAGAGTTCCGAAAGTTGTCGTCCACAAAGGTGAAAAATGCAGAAAACTGACAGAACAACGCCGGAAAAAGTGGATTTTAAATCTCCGCCTTCGGTCAGGAGGAGCAGAGTCCCCTAACGCCCTCCTCCTTCGCAATGATCCAGGTCTTCAGAGGGGTTTCATTTGATCTTTGTGAGTGATTCACCTTGAATGATGAATGACCGTTAAGCTAACGACGTTGTAAAGATGTGTTGCATGTTTGACGTTGTAGCCGTTAGTGCTAGCTACTAACATCTTTACACTGAAAATAAATAAATAAAACACTTACCCTTGCGAAGAACAAACGAAAATCGTCCCGGAGACATTTTACTCCAAGATTGTGGACCCATCCACTCACAAAAAAGTTGTAGGACTCCAAACTTTTGTAGGCTTTCATTTGATGTTTTGTGTAGTATGACGTCTGCAGGACCAGATAATTAGTGATGTCAACTGCCTCGATTGTTGGCAAATCCTTCGGTTCAGACGAAAATTCACTCATCTTGATGAGGTATGGGTCCCGTCCAACATATTCTGTGATCAGCTGCGTATACCTCCCTTTTGCTCCCAGGTCTAAATCCGCACAATAAGCACTGACAGGTATAGAAACCTCCATTGACAAGCGCCGCATATTTACTTCCTGCCCTCCATCTGTACTGCGCATGTCATCCAGGTCACGTGCCTGAAACCCACCTATTGTCTCCGACTCACAACAACAGCACTTCCGCTCTGGAACGGAAGTTAGATGACAAAATTACTTCATATGTCGGCGCCCTGGTTCCAGCAAAAAATAAGGTGAATACACGTCTATGGTGTGAACCCCATCAGAGCACAAACCCCTCCTGGCTCGGACAATTTTGAACAGCACACTAAGACTGACTTCAGAAACCCCTATCTCACTCAAAACAGCATGGATGTTTTTTCAAACTTTGTATGCGTGTATATGCACCACAGACACACAAAAACACCCCAAATCCCAGAAAAAGGGGATTTTCCATAATATGGGACCTGTACATTACATCAATTATTAAACTAAAGTAAAGTTTTGCTTTGCTTTTTTATTTTTAGATACAAATGGGTAAAAAATAACAATAGTGTTTTTTTTTTTTATGTTATTAAACTGTCTTTATTTCTGTGTGTGTGTGTGTGTGTGTGTGTGTGTGTGTGTGTGTGCGCGGGCGCGCGTCCTCCGGTCCAGCAGGGGGTGGTGATATTCAATATACTCAAACTACACAGGCCCCGCTCCCTTGAACTCCCGCCTTCGGCTTCCGTAGCAGCAGCTGAAGTGTTGTGATGTGAGCATGGATACTCTGCGGGTCCTAGAGCTGTACAGCGGCGTTGGAGGGATGCATTACGCCTTAAAGGGTAAGTCTCAATACTGAATGACCACGTATTATTTTTATTTTAACGAGTTGTAGAAGCTCTGCGCTAAATGTGTTATTCAAAAGTCTGCATCTGACTGTCAGAACATCCAGGAGACACAGTTTGGATTAACAAACGTTAGTTTTTACCTCTGTCTTCAGTTCAGTTTCTGACTGAGAGGAACACACTGAGCAGTGTGACATTACAGACAAGAAACATCCGGAATTCTGTTCTATCAGACTTCATGAGCCCTAACGGTAAATTAGATGTTGTAGTAAGTCAGTGTTTAGAGGGTTCTAGCTGTAGACGGGAAGGATCTCCTGTAGAAGGTTCTAGCTGTGGACAGGAAGGTTCTCCCATAGAGGGTTCTAGCTGTGGACGGGAAGGATCTCCTGTAGAAGGTTCTAGCTGTGGACAGGAAGGATCTCCTGTAGAGGGTTCTAGATGTGGACAGGAAGGATCTCCTGTAGAGGGTTCTAGCTGTAGACGGGAAGGATCTCCTGTAGAGGGTTCTAGCTGTGGACAGGAAGGATCTCCTGTAGAGGGTTCTAGCTGTAGACAGGAAGGATCTCCTGTAGAGGGTTCTAGGTGTGGACAGGAAGGAACTCCTGTAGAGGGTTCTAGCTGTAGACGGGAAGGATCTCCTGTAGAGGGTTCTAGCTGTGGACGGGAAGGATCTCCTGTAGAGGGTTCTAGCTGTGGACAGGAAGGATCTCCTGTAGAGGGTTCTAGATGTAGACAGGAAGGATCTCCTGTAGAGGGTTCTAGCTGTAGACAGGAAGGATCTCCTGTAGAGGGTTCTAGCTGTAGACGGGAAGGATCTCCTGTAGAGGGTTCTAGCTGTGGACGGGAAGGATCTCCTGTAGAGGGTTCTAGCTGTAGACAGGAAGGATCTCCTGTAGAGGGTTCTAGCTGTAGACAGGAAGGATCTCCTGTAGAGGGTTCTAGCTGTAGACGGGAAGGATCTCCTGTAGAGGGTTCTAGCTGTAGACAGGAAGGAACTCCTGTAGAGGGGTCTAGATGTAGACAGGAAGGAACTCCTGTAGAGGGGTCTAACTGTAGACGGGAAGGATCTCCTGTAGAGGGTTCTAGCTGTGGATGAGAAGGTTCTCCTGTAGAGGGTTCTAGCCGTGGACAGGAAGGATCTCCTGTAGAGGGTTCTAGCTGTAGACGGGAAGGATCTCCTGTAGAGGGTTCTAGCTGTGGACGGGAAGGATCTCCTGTAGAGGGTTCTAGCTGTGGATGAGAAGGTTCTCCTGTAGAGGGTTCTAGCGGTGGACAGGAAGGATCTCCTGTAGAGGGTTCTAGCTGTGGACAGGAAGGATCTACTGTAGAGGGGTCTAGCTGTAGACAGGAAGGATCTCCTGTAGAGGGTTCTAGCTGTAGACGGGAAGGATCTCCTGTAGAGGGTTCTAGCTGTGGACAGGAAGGATCTCCTGTAGAGGGTTCTAGCTGTGGACGGGAAGGATCTCCTGTAGAGGGTTCTAGCTGTGGATGAGAAGGATCTCCTGTAGAGGGTTCTAGCTGTGGACGGGAAGGATCTCCTGTAGAAGGTTCTAGCTGTGGACGGGAAGGATCTCCTGTAGAGGGTTCTAGCTGTGGATGAGAAGGTTCTCCTGTAGAGGGTTCTAGCCTTGGACAGGAACGATCTCCTGTAGAGGGTTCTAGCTGCGGACGGGAAGGATCTCCTGTAGAAAGTTCTAGCTGTGGACAGGAAGGATCTCCTGTAGAGGGTTCTAGCTGTGGACAGGAAGGATCTCCTGTAGAGGGTTCTAGCTGTAGACAGGAAGGATCTCCTGTAGAGGGTTCTAGCTGTAGACGGGAAGGATCTCCTGTAGAGGGTTCTAGCTGTGGATGAGAAGGATCTCCTGTAGAGGGTTCTAGCCTTGGACAGGAAGGATCTCCTGTAGAGGGTTCTAGCTGTGGACAGGAAGGATCTCCTGTAGAGGGTTCTAGCTGTAGACGGGAAGGATCTCCTGTAGAGGGTTCTAGCTGTGGATGAGAAGGATCTCCTGTAGAGGGTTCTAGCCTTGGACAGGAAGGATCTCCTGTAGAGGGGTCTAGCCGTAGACAGGAAGGATCTCCTGTAGAGGGTTCTAGCTGTAGACAGGAAGTATCTCCTGTAGAGGGTTCTAGCTGTGGACATGAAGGATCTCCTGTAGAGGGTTCTAGCTGTGGAGGGAAGGATCTCCTGTAGAGGGTTCTAGCTGTGGATGAGAAGGATCTCCTGTAGAGGGTTCTAGCCTTGGACAGGAAGGATCTCCTGTAGAGGGGTCTAGCTGTAGACAGGAAGGATCTCCTGTAGAGGGTTCTAGATGTAGACGGGAAGGATCTCCTGTAGAGGGTTCTAGCTGTGGACAAGAAGGATCTCCTGTAGAGGGTTCTAGCTGTGGATGAGAAGGATCTCCTGTAGAGGGTTCTAGCTGTAGACGGGAAGGATCTCCTGTAGAGGGTTCTAGCTGTGGACGGGAAGGATCTCCTGTAGAGGGTTCTAGCTGTAGACGGGAAGGATCTCCTGTAGAGGGTTCTAGCTGTGGATGAGAAGGATCTCCTGTAGAGGGTTCTAGCCTTGGACAGGAAGGATCTCCTGTAGAGGGTTCTAGCTGTAGACAGGAAGGATCTCCTGTAGAGGGTTCTAGCTGTAGACGGGAAGGATCTCCTGTAGAGGGTTCTAGCTGTAGACAGGAAGGATCTCCTGTAGAGGGTTCTAGCTGTGGACGGGAAGGATCTCCTGTAGAGGGTTCTAGCTGTGGATGAGAAGGATCTCCTGTAGAGGGTTCTAGCCTTGGACAGGAAGGATCTCCTGTAGAGGGTTCTAGCTGTAGACAGGAAGGATCTCCTGTAGAGGGTTCTAGATGTAGACAGGAAGGATCTCCTGTAGAGGGTTCTAGCTGTAGACGGGAAGGACCTCCTGTTGAGGGTTCTAGCTGTGGACAGGAAGGATCTCCTGTAGAGGGTTCTAGCTGTGGACGGGAAGGATCTCCTGTAGAAGGTTCTAGCTGTGGACAGGAAGGATCTCCTGTAGAGGGTTCTAGCTGTGGACAGGAAGGATCTCCTGTAGAGGGTTCTAACTGTAGACAGGAAGGATCTCCTGTAGAGGGTTCTAGCTGTAGACGGGAAGGATCTCCTGTAGAGGGTTCTAGATGTAGACGGGAAGGATCTCCTGTAGAGGGTTCTAGCTGTAGACGGGAAGGATCTCCTGTAGAGGGTTCTAGCTGTGGACAGGAAGGATCTCCTGTAGAGGGTTCTAGATGTAGACAGGAAGGATCACCTGTAGAGGGTTCTAGCTGTAGACAGGAAGGATCTCCTGTAGAGGGTTCTAGTTGTAGACAGGAAGGATCTCCTGTAGAGGGTTCTAGCCTTGGACAGGAAGGATCTCCTGTAGAGGGTTCTAGCCTTGGACAGGAACGATCTCCTGTAGAGGGTTCTAGCTGTAGACAGGAAGGATCTCCTGTAGAGGGTTCTAGCTGTAGACGGGAAGGATCTCCTGTAGAGGGTTCTAGCTGTGGATGAGAAGGATCTCCTGTAGAGGGGTCTAGCTGTAGACGGGAAGGATCTCCTGTAGAGGGTTCTAGCTGTAGACAGGAAGGATCTCCTGTAGAGGGTTCTAGCTGTGGACAGGAAGGATCTCCTGTAGAGGGTTCTAGCAGTGGACAGGAAGGATCGCCTGTAGAAGGTTCTAGCTGTGGACGGGAAGGATCTCCTGTAGAGGGTTCTAGCTGTGGACGGGAAGGATCTCCTGTAGAAAGTTCTAGCTGTGGACGGGAAGGATCTCCTGTAGAGGGTTCTAGCTGTGGACGGGAAGGATCTCCTGTAGAGGGTTCTAGCTGTAGACAGGAAGGATCTCCTGTAGAGGGTTCTAACTGTAGACAGGAAGGATCTCCTGTAGAGGGTTCTAGCTGTGGACGGGAAGGATCACCTGTAGAGGGTTCTAGCTGTAGACGGGAAGGATCTCCTGTAGAGCTGTTCTAGCTGTAGACGTGTAGGATCTCCTGTAGAGGGTTCTAGCTGTGGACGGGAAGAATCTCCTGTAGAAAGTTCTAGCTGTGGACGGGAAGGATCTCCTGTAGAGGGTTCTAGCTGTGGACAGGAAGGATCTCCTGTAGAGGGTTCTAGCTGTGGACAGGAAGGATCTCCTGTAGAGGGTTCTAGCTGTGGACGGGAAGGTTCTCCTGTAGAGGGTTCTAGCTGTGGACAGGAAGGATCTCCTGTAGAGGGTTCTAGATGTGGACAGGAAGGATCTCCTGTAGAGGGTTCTAGCTGTGGACGGGAAGGATCACCTGTAGAGGGTTCTAGCTGTAGACGGGAAGGATCTCCTGTAGAGGGTTCTAGCTGTGGACAGGAAGGATCTCCTGTAGAGGGTTCTAGCTGTGGACGGGAAGGATCTCCTGTAGAGGGTTCTAGATGTAGACGGGAAGGATCTCCTGTAGAGGGTTCTAGCTGTGGATGAGAAAGCACGCCTGTAGAGGGTTCTAGCTGTAGACAGGAAGGATCTCCTGTAGAGGGTTCTAGCTGTGGACAGGAAGGATCTCCTGTAGAGGGTTCTAGCTGTAGACAGGAAGGAACTCCTGTAGAGGGTTCTAGCTGTAGACGGGAAGGATCTCCTGTAGAGGGTTCTAGCTGTAGACGGGAAGGATCTCCTGTAGAGGGTTCTAGCCTTGGACAGGAAGGATCTCCTGTAGAGGGTTCTAGATGTAGACAGGAAGGATCTCCTGTAGAGGGTTCTAGCTGTAGACAGGAAGGATCTCCTGTAGAGGGTTCTAGCTGTGGACAGGAAGGATCTCCTGTAGAGGGTTCTAGCTGTGGACAGGAAGGATCTCCTGTAGAGGGTTCTAGCTGTGGATGAGAAGGATCTCCTGTAGAGGGTTCTAGCCTTGGACAGGAAGGATCTCCTGTAGAGGGTTCTAGCCTTGGCCGGGAAGGTTCTCCTGTCGAGGTTCTAGCTGTAGACAGGAAGGATCTCCTGTAGAGGGTTCTAGCTGTGGACAGGAAGTATCTCCTGTAGAGGGTTCTAGCTGTGGACAGGAAGTATCTCCTGTAGAAAGTTCGAGCTGTGGACGGGAAGCATCACCTGTAGAGGGTTCTAGCTGTAGACGGGAAGGATCTCCTGTAGAGGGTTCTAGTTGTAGACAGGAAGGATCGCCTGTAGAGGGTTCTAGCTGTGGACGGGAAGGATCTCCTGTAGAGGGTTCTAGCTGTGGACAGGAAGGATCTCCTGTAGAGGGTTCTAGCTGTAGACAGGAAGGATCTCCTGTAGAGGGTTCTAGCTGTAGACGGGAAGGATCTCCTGTAGAGGGTTCTAGCTGTGGATGAGAAGGATCTCCTGTAGAGGGTTCTAGCTGTGGATGAGAAGGATCTCCTGTAGAGGGTTCTAGCCTTGGACAGGAAGGATGAAATGAAATGAAATGAAAATGAAATGAAAATACTTTATTTATCCCAGAAGGGAAATTCAAGGAGACATGAGAACCGCTTGACCTTCACTCTCCAGCCTGCCGGTATACCCGGCGCACTTCGATCAGGCCAGCAAGATCACACAGGAGAATACATACAAATACATACATACATATACATAAGCACGCATCAGCCTGTGTGTTAGGAAAAAAAAGATGAATAAGACCACGTAAGGTCAGAGGGAGGAGAAAAAAGGTTCCCTACACCCAGTGCCCCATCAAGAGGGGGCGCTTGATATAAGCAATAAAAACCTCCAGCGGGGGGGGATGTTCACGAGACATGTTGAGAACTTTCTTGAGGATGTGAATGTAATCAGTGTATGTGGTTGTGTGCAGAGAGTTATCAAGGACACCGTCTCTGGGACAACGCAGATGTTATGTCTTCCACAGTCTTTGGCGCCCGGTGGACACGGATAAGGAGGGGGGATGTGTGTCTTGGTGCTTACTGTTCCAGGAGGAATTCAGTGTTTTGGCCTTGAGGCCAGCCGAAATGAGATAACAGAGATTAAGTCGAAGCTGAAGAATTGCAACAGCTTCTCATTGTCCATATGGTGCACTGTTGTGGAAAAATGTCCGAATAATCCGAATTAGGGCCAAATTGCATAGTACCAATAATCAATCAATCACTTCTCCACTCCGAGCCGAAACTGCAACTTCTCCAAGGTGGCACCAATCCTTCCAGTGAGATCCAGCAGCGCACCCAGTTTACGATTCAGCTCCAGCACCCCGTCAGCCAGCTTGCTGTCTCGAACCTGGCATTCCCTGTCCCGTTCGAGAATCACAGCCAGCTGGTCGCGGTACTGCTCCGAGACCGCATCCAGTTTGCGATCCTGATCTCCGAATCTTTTAGTCCAAGTGTTGCCAGATCCAGCCCATAACATCCATAACTTTAGAATTTGTAGATACATCAGGTAACCACCAGCGCCGATCAGCAGGTACCCCACGATCAATAATCCAAATATGTAGACATCCTCCACGTCTTCGACAGCCAGAACAGACAGGCATACCATCTTCCACTCACCCCAGGAATCCATGGTAAACCCAGCCGGGAGGGTCGACTCCGGGCATGACGGCTCCCCCTTTTTCAGCCTTAAGTTTGAGAAAACTTTGTCCAATGCGTTGAGTGACCACGAAACCAGATCCATTTTCTAATTTTCAATTTGCAGCAGCCAGTACAGAGAAACACAGAGACGAGACGAAAAGCAGGAACAGTGGGGGAGGACA
>SSNP01000125.1:514100-548371 GCA_006937955.1 Pachypanchax playfairii | reverse complement strand
CTAGCTGTGGACAGGAAGGATCTCATGTAGATGGTTCTAGCTGTCGACGGGAAGGATCTCCTGTAGAGGGTTCTAGCCTTGGACAGGAAGGATCTCCTGTAGAGGGTTCTAGCTGTGGATGAGAAGGTTCTCCTGTAGAGGGTTCTAGCCTTGGACAGGAAGGATCTCCTGTAGAGGGTTCTAGCTGTGGACAGGAAGGATCTCCTGTAGAGGGTTCTAGCTGTAGACGGGAAGGATCTCCTGTAGAGGGTTCTAGCTGTGGACGGGAAGGATCTCCTGTAGAGGGTTCTAGATGTGGACAGGAAGGATCTCCTGTAGAGGGTTCTAGATGTAGACGGGAAGGATCTCCTGTAGAGGGTTCTAGATGTGGACAGGAAGGATCTCCTGTAGAGGGTTCTAGCTGTTTACAGGAAGGATCTCCTGTAGAGGGTTCTAGCTGTGGACGGGAAGGATCTCCTGTAGAGGGTTTTAGCTATAGACAGGAAGGATCTCCTGTAGAAAGTTCTAGCTGTGGACGGGAAGGATCTCCTGTAGAGGGTTCTAGCTGTAGACAGGAAGGATCTCCTGTAGAGGGTTCTAGCTGTGGACAGGAAGGATCTCCTATAGAGGGTTCTAGCTGTGGACAGGAAGGTTCTCCTGTAGAGGGTTCTAGCTATAGACAGGAAGGATCTCCTGTAGAAGGTTCTAGCTGTAGACAGGAAGGAACTCCTGTAGAGGGTTCTAGCTATAGACAGGAAGGATCTCCTGTAGAGGGTTCTAGCTATAGACAGGAAGGATCTCCTGTAGAAGGTTCTAGCTGTAGACAGGAAGGAACTCCTGTAGAGGGTTCTAGCTATAGACAGGAAGGATCTCCTGTAGAAAGTTCTAGCTGTGGACGGGAAGGATCTCCTGTAGAGGGTTCTAGCTGTGGACGGGAAGGATCTCCTGTAGAGGGGTCTAGCTGTAGACAGGAAGGATCTCCTGTAGAGGGTTCTAGATGTAGACAGGAAGGAACTCCTGTAGAGGGGTCTAGCTGTAGACAGGAAGGAACTCCTGTAGAGGGGTCTAGCTGTAGACAGGAAGGAACTCCTGTAGAGGGTTCTAGCTGTAGACGGGAAGGATCTCCTGTAGAGGGTTCTAGCTGTGGACGGGAAGGATCTCCTGTAGAGGGTTCTAGGTGTGGACAGGAAGGATCTCCTGTAGAGGGTTCTAGATGTAGACAGGAAGGATCTCCTGTAGAGGGTTCTAGATGTAGACAGGAAGGATCTCCTGTAGAGGGTTCTAGCTGTGGACAGGAAGGATCTCCTGTAGAGGGTTCTAGCTGTAGAAGGGAAGGATCTCCTGTAGAAGGTTCTAGATGTAGACAGGAAGGATCTCCTGTAGAGGGTTCTAGCTGTAGACAGGAAGGATCTCCTGTAGAGGGTTCTAGCTGTGGACAGGAAGTATCTCCTGTAGAGGGTTCTAGCTGTGGACAGGAAGTATCTCCTGTAGAGGGTTCTAGCTGTGGACATGAAGGATCTCCTGTAGAGGGTTCTAGCTGTAGACAGGAAGGATCTCCTGTAGAGGGTTCTAGCTGTGGACAGGAAGTATCTCCTGTAGAGGGTTCTAGCTGTGGACAGGAAGTATCTCCTGTAGAGGGTTCTAGCTGTGGACAGGAAGGAGCTCCTGTAGAGGGTTCTAGCTGTAGACGGGAAGGATCTCCTGTAGAAAGTTCTAGCTGTGGACGGGAAGGATCTCCTGTAGAGGGTTCTAGCTGTGGACGGGAAGGATCTCCTGTAGAGGGGTCTAGCTGTAGACAGGAAGGATCTCCTGTAGAGGAGTCTAGCTGTAGACAGGAAGGATCTCCTGTAGAGGGTTCTAGATGTAGACAGGAAGGATCTCCTGTAGAGGGTTCTAGGTGTGGACAGGAAGGATCTCCTGTAGAGGGTTCTAGATGTAGACAGGAAGGATCTCCTGTAGAGGGTTCTAGGTGTGGACAGGAAGGAACTCCTGTAGAGGGTTCTAGCAGTAGACGGGAAGGATCTCCTGTAGAGGGTTCTAGCTGTGGACGGGAAGGATCTCCTGTAGAGGGTTCTAGCTTGGACAGGAAGTATCTCCTGTAGAGGGTTCTAGCTGTGGACATGAAGGATCTCCTGTAGAGGGTTCTAGCTGTAGAAGGGAAGGATCTCCTGTAGAAGGTTCTAGATGTAGACAGGAAGGATCTCCTGTAGAGGGTTCTAGCTGTAGACAGGAAGGATCTCCTGTAGAGGGTTCTAGCTGTGGACAGGAAGTATCTCCTGTAGAGGGTTCTAGCTGTGGACAGGAAGTATCTCCTGTAGAGGGTTCTAGCTGTGGACATGAAGGATCTCCTGTAGAGGGTTCTAGCTGTGGACAGGAAGGATCTCCTGTAGAGGGTTCTAGCTGTGGACAGGAAGGATCTCCTGTAGAGGGTTCTAGCTGTAGACAGGAAGGATCTCCTGTAGAAGGTTCTAGATGTAGACAGGAAGGATCTCCTGTAGAGGGTTCTAGCTGTAGACAGGAAGGATCTCCTGTAGAGGGTTCTAGCTGTGGACAGGAAGTATCTCCTGTAGAGGGTTCTAGCTGTGGACAGGAAGTATCTCCTGTAGAGGGTTCTAGCTGTGGACATGAAGGATCTCCTGTAGAGGGTTCTAGCTGTAGAAGGGAAGGATCTCCTGTAGAAGGTTCTAGATGTAGACAGGAAGGATCTCCTGTAGAGGGTTCTAGCTGTAGACAGGAAGGATCTCCTGTAGAGGGTTCTAGCTGTAGACAGGAAGGATCTCCTGTAGAGGGTTCTAGCTGTGGACAGGAAGTATCTCCTGTAGAGGGTTCTAGCTGTGGACAGGAAGTATCTCCTGTAGAGGGTTCTGCATAGAATCTAAACTGTTTTGAATTAGTACTTTATTAAATAGAAAGTAGTAGATTACAGTCAGTCACAGGGTTTTACACAGATATTACAGTTATTATCAGGCAGTAATTGATCCTTTTATCTCACAGGTTAATCTTCATCTGCATCTCACCTGCTTGTTGTTCTACAGGAAGTGGTGTGGCTGCACGGGTCGTGGCTGCTGTAGACATCAACACTACAGCCAATCAGATCTATAAACACAACTTCCCAGACACGCCCATCTGGAACAAGACCATTGAGGTTGGTTAGAACATGAGAACAGGAACACGACTGCTGGCATTTAAACAAAAGTCACGTTAAACCATTATATAACAACATTCAGCTGTAAAAGAGCCAGTTAGAACATACAACATGTTCCCTAGAGATAAAAACTCCTTCAGACTTTGTGCAGAAAAAATCATAAAAAAACATCAATAACATGTTCATTTCATGTAAAATCCTGAGGAAGTGACTGAGATGAAATTATGTGACTTCAGGTTATGAAAATGTTAAAACAAGTTTTTCTCTTTGTACAAACGGAATTATTTCATGTTTGTATTTTTTTATTTATTAATTTTAATAGAGCTTTATATTTCAAACATATTAATAAGAACTCTTAACATGAACTAGTAAAAGTTATACCAGTATGTGCAAACACAGCCGACCCCTCGGGTCACACAGGCCTCAGTCAGAAACCCTCTTACTTCCTGTCCGTATTTCGGGTTTCTCTGGATAAATGACTGAAAGTTTTTAAAAGACCAGCTTGGAACTCCGATGTGTGAAGAAAGTATCTGCACTGGTTCAAGTGTAAGTAAATGTAATCTGGTAAAGGATTTGGTCCAGAGTTCCAGTGAGTCTGTTGTCTCAACATCTGTAAGAGTCTGAGCTCCAGATGTTTAAGAAGGTTTAACTCGAGTTCAGATCCAGTCTCTAGTAAGAGGCAGTTCCTACATTTCTCATGAAGCATGAAGCAAAGTTTGATCCAGAACTTCCAACATTTGTGATGTTTTGTTCTCATTTCTATATGAATGTCGACACAAGCTGCCTTCTTCATTAATGTCATAGCGCAATTCAGGGGTGAAAAAACATTCGGGGCTTGATGAAAAATGTTCGGGGCTAGAGCCGGGAATGCCCAGGCCAGGCGACGCCACTGGAGGCATCTCACTAGATCTCGGTGTTTCTCACTAGTCACATGACTGTAAACCTCCGCTGGTGTTCTCACACTGTTAGGTGTGTGGAACTAGCTGCTCTGGTGTTTACACACGCGCATCTGGCTGAAGCTGTCAGACGGTCCCCAAAAATAATCACCAACTTCTTCAGTGTGAAATAGTGTCACATGTAACATTTGTTCTAGTTTTTATTACCCGATCATGAGTTCTTAATATCTGATATATAAAACCGTTCTGTTCTGTTACTAACTGTAACTTAATCTGTGTCGTTACCATCGTGTCCATGCGCGCGCGTATCTGGTGCATCTGTTTACTTATAGTGTCATAGTGGATCCTCTCTACGAGTATATAACTCCCTCTGTTTGAGAGTTTTATTCTCCTAATATATTCTAATTGTGTTATTACATCGTTTCTGATTATCTGTTATTAATACTGAACACTGTTACTCGTGTTTACAGTCCAAATGACCACCGACGGAAAAATACTAAACGTTTATATAAAACTGCTGGACACCGAGGTCGTGCATATAACCATCGACCACTGTATTCTCATAGTTCAGTATTTTATCTGTGAACTTTGAAAAACTGAGAAATTAAGCCAAAATGTTGAAGTTCATCCATGATCTGACACACGCAGTGTGAGCTGGACTTCCTGTCCAGATGCCAGGATGTAGTCTTCTGCCCTGCACTGCTACCTGGTTCATGAACCAGGTTCATGAACAGGTGCCTGGTTCATGAACCTGGTTCAGGTGCCTGGTTCATGAACCTGGTTCAGGGGCCTGGTTCATGAACCTGGTTTGGGGACCTGGTTCAGTCAAAAGTTTCGAGGCTGCGGTGTCTGTGTGTCACCAGACCAGGATGAAGCTTGTGTTTAGGGATAAATCACCTGAATTACAGTATAATTCTGTTTTTTATTTGTCCTCCTCTTTCAGGGCTTAACGTTAGACGACTTCAATAAATTATCGTTTGATATGCTCCTCATGAGTCCTCCTTGTCAGCCGTTCACCAGGTAGGTCTGCTGGGTAGGAGATTCTGTCTACTTCCATTCATCTTAAGGCCCAGTTTGAGCTTCAGCCTCGTTACCAGACTAGAACCCATTACAACAACTTCTGATTTCAACCACATTTCAGCTGTTCCAGTAAGAAACATGGCAGCAAGAAAAGTTCACAAATAAACAGCTTCAGCCTGAACTTGGTTCTGTCAGGTCAGCTGGCTCCTCTGGACCTGCCTGACTGTCTGTAGGTCTGTGTTGGACTTCCTGCAGCGTAGTCATGGTTACATGATGTGGGAGGAGACTTTGACAGTCATGTTGTTTTTCACCTGGATTCATGGTGCTCATTTACTTCACACTTTTCCACAGATTGGGGCTTCAGGGTGACATCGCTGACCCCAGAACCAAGAGCTTTCTCTACATCCTGGATCTGCTACCCAGGTACTAACAGCTGGTACTAACCCCCCCCCCCCCCCCCCCCCCCCCCCCGCCCCCCCATTCTGAGGGGTTTTACTTCTGGAATGTTCTGTAAACATGATGTCTGTCATTAACGTGTGAATCTTTGAATCCCGTGTGCTGATGTGTGGCCCAGGCTTAACAAACGACCCGGTTTCATCCTGCTGGAGAACGTGAAAGGCTTTGAGAGTTCGTCTGCCAGGTAACATGTACAACAGGTAACATTTACAACAGGTAGCAAGTACAACAGGTAGCATGTACAACAGGTAGCATATACAACAGGTAGCATGTACAACAGGTAACATGTACAACAGGTAGCATGTACAACAGGTAGCATATACAACAGGTAGCATGTACAACAGGTAACATGTACAACAGGTAGCATGTACAACAGGTAACATGTACAACAGGTAGCAAGTACAACAGGTAGCATGTACAACAGGTAGCATGTACAACAGGTAGCATGTACAACAGGTAGCATGTACAACAGGTAACATGTACAACAGGTAGCATATACAACAGGTAGCATGTACAACAGGTAACATGTACAACAGGTAACATTTACAACAGGTAGCAAGTACAACAGGTAGCATGTACAACAGGTAGCATATACAACAGGTAGCATATACAACAGGTAGCAAGTACAACAGGTAGCATATACAACAGGTAGCATGTACAACAGGTAACATGTACAACAGGTAACATGTACAACAGGTAACATGTGCAACAGGTAGCATGTGCAACAGGTAGCATGTACAACAGGTAACATGTACAACAGGTAGCATGTACAACAGGTAACATGTACAACAGGTAACATGTACAACAGGTAACATATACAACAGGTAGCATATACACTCACCGGCCACTTTATTAGGTACACCATGCTAGTAACGGGTTGGACCCCCTTTTGCCTTCAGAACTGCCTCAATTCTTCGTGGCATAGATTCAACAAGGTGCTGGAAGCATTCCTCAGAGAGTTTGGTCCATATTGACATGATGGCATTACACAGTTGGCGCAGATTTGTCGGCTGCACATCCATGATGCGAATCTCCCGTTCCACCACATCCCAAAGATGCTCTATTGGATTGAGATCTGGTGACTGTGGAGGCCATTTGAGTACAGTGAACTCATTGTCATGTTCAAGAAACCAGTCCGAGATGATTCCAGCTTTATGACATGGCGCATTATCCTGCTGAAAGTAGCCATCAGAAGTTGGGTACATTGTGGTCATAAAGGGATGGACATGGTCAGCAACAATACTCAGGTAGGCTGTGGCGTTGTAACGATGCTCAATTGGTACCAAGGGGCCCAAAGAGTGCCAAGAAAATATTCCCCACACCATTACACCACCACCACCAGCCTGAACCGTTGATACAAGGCAGGATGGATCCATGCTTTCATGTTGTTGACGCCAAATTCTGACCCTACCATCCGAATGTCGCAGCAGAAATTGAGACTCATCAGACCAGGCAACGTTTTTCCAATCTTCTATTGTCCAATTTCGATGAGCTTGTGCAAATTGTAGCCTCAGTTTCCTGTTCTTAGCTGAAAGGAGTGGCACCCGGCGTGGTCTTCTGCTGCTGTAGCCCATCTGCCTCAAAGTTGGACGTACTGTGCGTTCAGAGATGCTCTTCTGCCTACCTTGGTTGTAACGAGTGGTTATTTGAGTCACTGTTGCCTTTCTATCAGCTCGAACCAGTCTGGCCATTCTCCTCTGACCTCTGGCATCAACAAGGCATTTCCGCCCACAGAACTGCCGCTCACTGGATATTTTTTCTTTTTCGGACCATTCTCTGTAAACCCTAGAGATGGTTGTGCATGAAAATCCCAGTAGATCAGCAGTTTCTGAAATACTCAGACCAGCCATTCTGGCACCAACAACCATGCCACGTTCAAAGTCACTCAAATCACCTTTCTTCCCCATACTGATGCTCGGTTTGAACTGCAGGAGATTGTCTTGACCATGTGTACATGCCTAAATGCACTGAGTTGCCGCCATGTGATTGGCTGATTAAAAATTAAGTGTTAATGAGCAGTTGGACAGGTGTACCTAATAAAGTGGCCGGTGAGTGTATATCAGGTAGCATGTACAACAGGTAGCATGTATATCAGGTAGTGTGTTAATATAAACACTGTATAAAAATACATTTTCAACTTCAGTTAAATATTTAACAAAGACTTTATTCAAATGTAGAATAAAAAAAATAATCACCAGAACAGGTTCATTTTGTGTATTAACATTAAATATTGTATTTTAAGTAATATTTAATATAATATAATCATTAAATATGTTTGATTATTTTAACTGTCCAGTACTAGATAAACGTCCACAGTTGTGTCCAGTGTGTCTCAGGAAACGTCCCACTGTGCTGTAGAGACAGTTCTCCATGCAGCAGGTCACACTGTTCTTACTTCTGTTATCCACGTGTCTCCTGGTGTTCTCTTCTTTATATTTTCCCTCCTCACTCCTGTAACCATCCAGGATCAGAGCTGCTTGTTTTAAACAAACCCAGTTAGCATAGCTACATCCAGCTAGCTCCGAGTGAAGCCTCGACTGCTTTCCTTTCTCATTTAACGGCTGTTTGATAGCAGATAATCTCGCGGTATTTAACGTGGTTTGAGGCGCTTCAAAAATCGCCCTTCGTGAGGTTATTTTCTCTGCGTTTATTGGCTAAATTAAGTTCTTCCTTTTGGCAATGCAGATCTGTTATTGGCTAATTCGATCTAAGAGCCCGCCTCCTGAGGGCGATTTCTCCAGCGCCCCAGAGCTGAACTAGACATATGAGAAGTGAAGAAGCAGGAAATCATGTTTTATAAAGTAATTTCTGTCTTTCAGAAATCATTTATACAATCTTAGTATATAATTATACATGTGAGTGTTTTTAACTCTAAATACATGTAATTAAAAAAAAAATCTTATTTGTTGTCGCATTGTGTTTTTGGTAGGGAGGACGACGTCCTAGCGCCCTCTATTGGCCAGTCGCCACTGGTAACATACACAACACACCAACAGGTGTTTCCTACTTCAAGCGTTTAGTGTGTTCTGGTTTGTAGAACTTGATGAGAACAAAAAAACAACAAACTCCAGGAAGAACCAACCAGTTCATGTTGTTACACCGCTTGTTGGAGATGTTATAATACGTTAGTAGTTCAGGTCTTAGAGAAACAGTCTGCACCGGGTCAAATATTATTATTATCAGTTTTACTCAGAACCTGAAATGTTCCTTTGAGTCAAATCCAGAGCAGCAGATGTTGAGAGTGGATGTCGTCTAACTTTACTGTTGTGTGTATAATGCGTGTTCTTGACATGTGGGTGTTTCATCTGCGTGTTCTCCAGGAACCGTTTGGTAAAAACTCTAATGGAATGTGGCTACAACTTCAAAGAAATGATGGTCTC
The DNA here is from genome assembly GCA_006937955.1 of Pachypanchax playfairii. Taxonomy (NCBI): domain Eukaryota; kingdom Metazoa; phylum Chordata; class Actinopteri; order Cyprinodontiformes; family Aplocheilidae; genus Pachypanchax; species Pachypanchax playfairii. The sequence goes on along the minus strand of SSNP01000125.1, from coordinate 539,495 downwards.
ACCAACAAACGTAAGAAACTGTGTTATTATTCTATCAGCTGAATTTCTAGAATCTAAAGTGTTTAAGATCGACTCATGCTGGTGTAATATTTATTCTTTAGGTTGGGATTCCAAATTCAAGGCTGCGTTATTTCCTGATGGCCAAGATTTCATCAGAAGACTCAAACATTCAGACAGGTTCAGAGGTGAGATGTGAGGATTCCTGCTGACATCACAATATAAATGGTTAGAAAATATGCAACATAAAAATTTTGTAGACTGAATGTTTTGATGCTTTTATTACTTTGTTGTCATGGCAACACAGTGATTAAAAACCCTTTAATAAAGAATTAACATCAGAGTTCAGCAGCTAGTTTCTCACACGTCTTCTAGAAGCAGCGTGAGAGTTTTTAGGTTTCTGAAGTTTTAGTTTCATTTTTATTTAACTAATAAAGACACGGTGGAATCTCAATGTTCCTGTGAGGATGTTTCATTATATTTAAATGTGTTTATTTTAGGGTATCGGTGTCGTCCCACATGAGGCTGAGCGACCAGCCTTGAGTCCTGCGTCTCCCAGCAGCAGTCAGGCTGTGGAGGAAACACACATCGGTCAAGTCTTATATAAACATGAAACTGCAGCGGAGAAGCAGAAGAAGATGGATCAGAACAACGATCCATCTATCAGACAGATCCAGGACTTCCTGGAACCCCTACCTGATGTAGACATGGAACGTTACCTTCTTGCACCCAGAACTTTGCAGCGGTACGGTCTTCTTTTGGACATTGTTCAACCTGAATGCAGGAGGTCTGTCTGCTTTACCAAAGGGTGAGTTTACTAACCAGGTTTATCTCATTTCATCACTTTAACAATGTTCAGTTGTTTTAACCTCATAGAATTTATGATTCTGCACTAACGTTTATATTAAAACTGTTTCAGTACAGTTTGAATGTTCTAGTTATTCAACACATTTTGTTGGGAATCTACATGGTGAACAGTGTTGGGAATGTTACTTTAAAAAGTAATTAGTTATAATTACTCACTAGTTCATAAAAGTAACTACATTTACAAAAATCAACTAGTTACCTAAGAAAGTAACGAACTGCGTTACTAAAAAAAATCTTGAATGATGCAAATAACCCTTGGCAACGACACTGATTCTCCTTCAACGTGTGGTAAAACAACCAAGGTTGACCAAAGTGATGTACAATGAGATGACGTAAAACAGTAAACATAAACAGAATAAAAGCTCTAATAAATACATAAAACACCTCACTAATAAAACAATTGTTAAAAGCCAATGAGAAGAGGTGGTTTTAAGAGCAGATTTAAAAGTTCCTGAGCTTGTGGAGAATCTGATGTGAGGAGGTAAACTGTTCCATAGTCTGGGTGCAGCTACAGCAAAAGTCCTCTCTCTTTTAGATTTTAATCTGCACCTAGGAACTTCTAGAATCATCAGGTCTGCTGACCTCAGAGATCTCCTGGGCCTGTAGATGTTAGGATGTTCTACCAGGTAAGGAGGTGCAGTACCGTTAAGAACCTTAAAAACAAGCAGTAAAATTTAAAATCAATCCTAAAAGCGACTGGGAGCCAGTGGAGAGAACAGAGAACTGGACTGATGTGGTCTCTGTTTTTGGAACCAGTCAGCAGACGAGCAGCAGCGTTCTGAACCAGCTGGAGACGATGTAGAGAGGAACGATCTAAACCAACATACAGGGAAGTAATAAAAGCATGGAGCACTCTTTCTAGATTGTTCCTGCACAGGTATGACTTGACTTTGGCTAAAATCTGTAAATGATAAAAGATCTCTGAACTACGGAGCTGATTTGTTTATCAAATTTAAAAGCACTGTCAAAAGTGACACGAGGCTCTTAATGGAGGAAGTACATTTAGAAGTTAGGGGTCCCATAAAATCAAAGGAAAGGTTGGGGTCAAACACAATGACTTCAGTTTTTGTTTCATTTAGATGCAGAAAGTTAAGAGTCATCCAAGTCTTAATGTCAGACAGACAGGAGGAGCTGTCAGCACCAGGGATCAAACCCCCGTCCTCTGCATTAGAGGCAAGTGTCCTCCCACTAGACTACAGTGTCCAGCTTATCCACTGTGTCACCCAGCCTCCATATAACCATGTGTTTGTGTGTCATAGTCTCATCATGCAGTTTGTTTTATTGATTTATAGTAACACGCTGCATTTTACCTTCAGTAACGATAACCCCGTTGTAATATTGGAAGTTGTAATTAAATAAATGTAATTAAATTATTCCGTTACTGGAAATCCAACCATGTTGCGTAACGCCGTTACTTTAAACAGAGTTAATCCAAACACTGATGGTGGAGCTCCAGTATCTCCAAAATTCTGTGTTGATCGTCACATCTGCTCAGAAATTTGTGGAAAAGCGTCTAAATGTCCAGGTGAAGCAGAATCTCTACAACCAGAACTAGATTCAGTTCTATGAGCCGGACCTGATGTAACATCTTTACTGAGCTGTTGCATCTTGTCGCCTCACGCATCATTAACAATAAGAAGTCAGTGTTATTTTCTGGAAACAGTTTTTCACCAGTTTATTTTATATCCTTGTAAAAACCTGCAGTTTTCAATCATTTTAGAAGTAAAAAATAAAATAAATAATCCTCGATCACGGTATTGTGCAGGTTGTTTGGAAGACATCAGCGTTCCTCCAGTAGAGACGTTTCATGGTGCATCTTGGACCATCAACTTCTGAACACTCCACAAACACTAGATGTTTGTAAGGCTGCGTTAAGGAGGCTGGAGTTAATGGTCCAAAATTCTCTCGCAGCCGTTCATACGGGTCATGTGACTGAGGTTAAAGTGAAAGTCTGAGGCAGCTGAACTCATTTAGAAAGAAGAAGAAGAGAACCCATCTTAGAACAGTAAGACCCTACAGCAGACTGACTGGTATCAACAGATTCTACTAAGAGGTCTGGACTGAAGGACACTACAGAGACATCAATCAGTGACAGTCACATCAAGAAGGAGTCCGAGAAGCTCAGTGGTACCAGAGGTCATCAGAACCATCGGTGCTGTGGACCCTGAACTGTGAGAACCGTTCCAACAGATCAGGACCAGCCTCAGAGATCTCTGTCCAGAAGAACACAGTAGGACAACTAAGACACTGCTGGGGACTGAAAAGGAAGTGGACGTTCATCCTGCATGTGAAAGACGTTAGAACTCTTTTTCAAAGTGACGGTCGGACTGCTGCTTCAGAACCGAGTAGGAACCAGGTTAATAACTTTATCTACCTGTTATTGTGTTTTATTTGTAGTTATGGGAGATACGTGGAAGGAACTGGCTCAGTCCTGCAGTGTTGCCTGGAAACAGACGTATGTATTTCATTACACAGTCACTTGATTGTAAAACAACCAGGTATTAGAGACACTAAAGCCCAACGCACACCTAAACGCATCGACGCGCGGCAAAAGATGCAACATCATTATTTTCTATGAGAGCGCCCTCACCAAAAAACACCTTGACGCGCGGCAACGCTTCACCTCGCGCATCGATTAGAATCTGTTGAATTCAGACGCGGCACCGCGACTAGAGAAGTCCCAATCTAGCACCCGTAGTGTCTTCTTCTACGCTTCTTAAAGCGGGCGTCTCCTACATCTCCTGGCTTAACCACGTAGCGGCACTATTTGACTGTAAAAAACTCAATGATGGACGAGGAGCGTCTAATCACTGAAGTACAGAAGTACCCAGGGCTCTACGACCCCCGATCTCCTCGTTATAAGGACAATGTCTGTAAAGAAATGGCCTGGAGGGCAATTTCAACTGAAATTGAATGTTCTGGTAAGCTAGCAGACAATTTTCGTTCATATTCATTAGATCATCTTGGTTATATCTAATAATTCAAACCTAATAATTATGCAAACCGAATACCACCAAAATAATTAGCACTAAAATTGAAATTGACGCCCGGCTTAGCGGTGATCTGGTGTAATTTGACGCGCGCCATTATCGTGCGTCAGAAAACGCGGTGCTGGGTGTTGCGTTTAGGTGTGCGTTGGGCTTTACTGTATTTGTATTTACTAATTTACCTTCATGTTGATGTTTGGACTGAGACTTTGTTCAACTCAGAAACTAACAAAGAGAAGGGTGCAGGGGATTCTGGGTTCTGTGACCCATCAACATTCTGTAAATCTAGAAGTAAGGGCAGTCCAGGTTAGTTCTGGTTTCAGTACATGTTTTAGGCCCCGCCTCCTTCCATGGAAATAAATGGAACATTGCTCTTGTAAAAAAAAAAAAATACTCCTCAGATCTTTCTTTAGTCTTATTGGTTCTTTCTGCTGTATAATCAGAACGTTGGTCATTAGCTACGTTTACATTGACACATTTAATCGGAATAAACACCCAATCGGATAAAAAAGACGTCATGTAAACATGTCAATCAGATTGTTTTGATCCGATGCAGCCTGATCAGAATGAAATTTACTTCCGATCGAGAGGGGTGGTTTTGTCCGATCTTCATTCAGATAGACGTGCATGTACACACCCATTCAGAATGAAAGGGTGATAAAAGCCCTTTGCGCATGCGTACAACTTCAGCGTGACGTCTTTCTGCTTTCGCAGACTCAAGTAGAAAACATAGCGGGAGGTAAACAGAAGTGGTCTGCTGGTGCAGTCATCCTGTCATCCTGCTCTCCTCTCCTGTGGAGGAGGAGCAGTAGCAATATGTATTCAGCCGCTAGCTTGGTTAATGCGACCAGTAAAAACCCAAACATAAAGGTAATCACCTGCAGAAGGTCCATATTGGGGATAACGTGAGTCAGCTCGAGCACACGATGGGGCGGGAAAGACGTGCAGAAAGGACGGAGTTTGTTTACTTTACCCCGGAAAGACAACTCGCTGTGCGCATGCTCAACTCATTTAACCTGATTGAGTGCTTGGTGCATGTGTACTCATGGCATGATCAGATCATTTCAGTTAGTGTCCATGTAAACAGGGATTTGGGAATTCAGATCAACCAAGATTTTAATCAGATTGGGGAAATTTGGCGCATGTAAACGTAGCTAGTGTTTCCCTTCAGGTTTATCTGTAATGAGTTATTTCAGGCTTTGTTGTTACTTCATGGTGAAGAATTTCTGTTTTATTTAAGTAAACGCTGTAAACAAATGCTCCAGAGTACACAGTCTCTTTTTGTTTGTATGTTGTTCAGATTCAGGATGTGTTTACGGGTCTGGACCAGGTGTCAGAAAAGGACCAACTGGAACGGCTGTTGAAGTTAAAGCTGCGGTATTTTACTCCCAGAGAAGTAGCGAACCTCATGGGCTTCCCTCCAGATTTCTGTAAGTCCAGATCTTAATCAGATCGTTTCAAATGACTCACCTGTGTTAAAATCATGATGTCATCTAATAATGGTGCGTTCACACCGGCCGCTTTGTAAACGTGAAGCAACGTTCACAATGCTTCAAGTTTGAAGCTTGAAAGTTGAAGCTCGAAACGCCTGACCGTTAACAAGAGCGCGAAGGCGGGGCTTCCTTTGTTATCAGATGTTCTGAGCTATGGCAGATCATATTGAGAGAGTGGCTTTATTTACTCCGTTTGTGGACACACCCCCTTCTTCAGATGCGTTCTGAGTTTGAGGAGTTAAACCATTTGCTCCAGGAGCTACGTTTGGATGAGGTTAGCTTCCAGCTCTACTTCCGTCTGTCCCGTGCCCTGTTTGAAGACTTCCTGCTTCATTCAGGTACGTCACTACGATGAGACGCTCTGATTGGTTGACATGCCGCTTCAAGAGCGTCACAAATTCAGCTAGCGGAACTTCTGCGTTGCTCGTGTTTCAAGCTTCATCGCCTGAAACGCTTTAAAAGTTGACGCTGCTAACGCTCACAAAGCGACACAGAGACTCCGACGCTAGTCTGACGGACTCCACCATAGACTTTACATGTAAACTTGACGCTTCTGACGTTCTCGGTTGGGCCAATGTGAACGCACCATTAGTGTAGACCAACATGGTAGGATAACACGTATCGACCCCAGAGGGGGTCTCGTCCTGAAAGATCACCAACATTAAACATAATACTGTTTAAAGTTGGACATTAATCATGGCCTCCTGTCTCCACCTGCAGTCATATAGAAGTAGACATTTCTGGTGTTTGTAAAATCCTTCATAAATAATCAAAAGCCTTTACAAGCTGTTAGCTTGTGGGTGTTAAGAAACATTTTATAACAGAGAAGATCTGAAGCTTCACTTTAAAGACACACTCTGATCATCTGTTTTAAAGCATCTCGTGTCTTTAAATCATGATCATTGAGTTTTTATCCAAAATCACAAACCTATGTTTTTTCTAGGAAGTAGTTTCTGCATAGCAGCTCATTAGCAAGTTGCCTCTGTGCTGTGGTTGGAAGGTTCCCCCCCCCCCGTTGATGAGAGCTCTCTGTTTATGCTAGCTCTACTGCTAGCAGAGCAGGAGCTTGTGGCCCCGCCCAGTGGATTTTCAAACACACTCTTTTTTTAGCTTAATTGATACCGCTAGCATCAGAAACATGCCACAAGGGTCATGTTAAAACTGTATTGTGGAGTTTTTCTCAGAGGCACCACTGAAGTAACAAAAAAAAAAAAGTTTCATCTTTAAGTCCCGCCCCTCTGTGACACAGCGTCTGGTCTCATTTGTGCATGCGTACCACCTTTGTTATGATAGATACTTAATGTGTAAGTTATATTTATACAATTTATGTTTGTTTAAGGCGGTTGCTGCGCTATGATTCACATGTCTTTTTAGCCTTGTAAAGAACTCGTAAACGCCATCTGGTCGCAGTTTTTCAGGTTACGTACGCGCACACGCTTGGTTGATTGACAGGTGTACTATGCAGATGGCTAATGCTATTGGCTAATGTTGGATGGCGGTCAGTGAAAATGAAATGCGCCCCTACGGATCAGCGGGGGGGCTTTGAGAAAAAATAAAATATGTTTTTCCTAGATTATATAAGAGAACCGATCAGACTGTCATTCTGATGGAAAATATCATACAGAACTCCTGAAAACAGGAAAACTCTGGATTTCTGTTTTAACAACACAAAAACATGATTCTCATGGGAGTGGGTCTTTAATTCTTGTAGTCAGCTGTTTATCAAATGTAAGTGAAAATCCTGTTTTTATGTTTTACTGGTCTAATTCTGTTTTTAATATCCTTCCAGCTTTTCCAGAATCCGTCTCAACAAGTCAGCAGTACAAAGTTTTAGGAAACAGTCTTAATGTTGTGGTGGTGTCCAGACTTCTGCAGCTGCTGCTCTCTGAACACTTTCAACACTTTGACTCCAGTTCTTTTAGTTTATAAAGACTCTGTCAGTAACAGTGTGTGTGTGTGTGTGAATTATTTCTGTATTTTAACAAAGCGGATGTTGTAATAAACTGATCCCCACTGAAGCCGAACACTTTGTTTTTTTCTCACTCTGCTGCAGCGGGTCGTCGTGTCTCGATACGGTTAAACTGAATCTGCTGAATCTGAATGATGTTATTTACAACATAAATACCAACAAACATCAAACTACAACAACTATCAGACAGATTTTATACACTGATGACATCAAACTAAACACACTGATCCACCGTCACAAAATGTACTGCAACACTGGATTCAGTAGAGTCAGAGCAGTAAGTATCAGTTCTCCTTTGAATATCAAACAAATATATGACAGAAACATGAGGGATGTTTCTTATATGGATTAATCTATAGGTCAGTGGTTTTATTGTATCAAATCCACATAATCTAAATTCAAAGTGTCATGGAGCCTCTTTATTAACTTCAAGCCTCATGATGTAAAGAATAACCTAAAAAATAAAGCTATAAAAGCTCCTTATAAACATGAAAGTAGTGATGAGTCTCTTTTCAGATTTAATAAGGTTAATAATGTCACGGTTTCCTTCAGTAAAAGCAGCAATACCCACATGGCAAAAGGCCACTCCAACCAAACGGCGGCACATGGTGGTGGAGGAGGTCCACCACCAGGAGGAAGCAGCCAGGTGTGCCAAGGCTGTCTCCCAAGCCCAGCAAGGACGCTGGACAAAGATTAGGTAAATTACTTGGAGCGAGATGTGGAACATGGAGGCTAATAGGCTAAGTTTCATCATCAGAGCCATATATAATGTCCTACCCTCCCCAACTAACCTACATCTATGGTATGGAGAGGACCCAGCCTGTCCTCTGTGCAACCCTCAAACACATCTTGGTGGGTTTCAAGACCAGTATAACTCAAGGGAGATACACCTGGCGCCATAATCAAGTGCTAAAGTGCTTGGCTGCTGAACTTGAGAAAAAGAGGTTAACTATCAGTGCCTCGCCTCTAAATACCCAGATAACCATTCCATGGAGAACATCCTTCATCCGAGAAGGGGAGGAACAGTGGACCCAACCATCACTTCCAGACTCTGGCCCATTAAACGCAACCCGAGACTGGGAATTGCAGATAGATCTCAGCCAGAGGCTCACCTTTCCATCTGAAATTGCAGCAACCAACCTGCGCCCAGACCTTGTCCTCTGGTCCAAGTTTTGCTGGTGTGTCTTCATTGTTGAGATGACTGTCCCTTGGGAGGATGCCATGGATGAGGCATTCGAACGCAAGAGGCTGCGGTATGCCAGCTTAGCAGCTGAAGCAGAGGGACAGGGCTGGAATGTGAAGGTGTGGCCAGTGGAGGTGGGATGCAGAGGCTTTTTAGCCAAGTCCACCACAAGGCTCTTGAAGGAAGTAGGGATCAGAGGGCAGGCCCAACGGAAGGCAATCAAAGAGATTGCTAATGCAGCGGAACGAAGCAGTCACTGGCTGTGGCTGAAACGCAGGGACGCAACATGGGCTGCCAAATGATCACGTGGTTCCACCGTGCGACACACACCTGGGTCTGATCAACCCGTGGTGGGCCAACCTCGACAGAGGCTGTCTTGTGTTTAGAGGCTGAAACACCCAATGAAGCCGGGGCCCACAACTGAAGATGTGTTGCACTGGTTGCACCGTGCAATCTGTGGCAAATGTCTCTTCATCTATGACGACATCTTCATTCAATTTCTGTGCTGAAAGTTAGGGATCTTTAAGAACTAGTCCTTTTCTCAGTATCAGGCCTCAACAAACACATGAGACTTTAACAACATTATCTGACCTTTAATCTGAAAATCTGTCCGTATCTAACAGGTCTGGACTGGGACTAAAAAACGGGTTCTGTAATTTGGCCCAAATAATATTTCTATGATATGAGAATACACACGACATCCCAGAGGAGATATGTACATGTTGTTATTCAGTCATTAATATACCTGTTTGTTCCTGTTCAGGGTCACATGGAGCTGGTGTCTATCTCCAGCTGTCATTATCTGAGAGGCGGGGCTACACCTGGACAGGTGGCCAGTCCATCAAAGGGCCACACAAACAAACCCACACACACACACACACCAAGGGATGATTTAGAGTCTCCAATTAACCTCTTGCATGTTTTTGGACTGTGGGATGAAACCGGAGAAAACCCACGCATGTAGCATCGTCTTAGTAGAGACGACCACAGTGTCTCATCATGAAGTAAAAGTGGACATCAAAGAAACTCTGATAGAGATGTCTTTTCTATGTTCTGCTCTCTGAATTACACACAACTTGTTAAATTATTGGTGATAAATATATCAGTAAGTAGAACACATCTTACTCCGTCCTTTTTAGTCCTTTTTCTTGTACTTTTTTGGACATGACAGCCTCAGCCCGGTACGCCAGACGACATGTCCATACCTGGAGGGGAAACTGAAAAAGTACCAGTATGCTGAGGGGTAAAATTCTAACGTTTCATATTAAGAGTAAGAAGTGAAGTGTCCACCTTGTGTCTCCTTTATCTATATAATTAAGCACATCTGGACAACACAAGATGTTTCTGCTGAGGCCAGTCAAAACGTTCTCAGGCTTGTCTGCAGTGTGTGAGTTGTACCAGCAGATGGAGCCAAACAAACTCCAGCCATCAAACAACCTGCAGACAGACAGAAGGATTCAAATCAATCTAGAATAACAATATAGGGGCGGCGTGGCTCAGGCGGTAGAGCAGGTCGTCTGGTAACTGGAAGGTCGCTGGTTTGATTCCCTGCTCTACCCAGATATTGCCTGGCCGTTGTGTCCTTGGGCAAGACACTTAACCCACTCCACCTGTTTGGTGGTGGCCGGAGGGTCCGGCGGCGCCAGTGTCTGGCAGCCTCGCCTCTGTCAGTGTGTGTCCCAGGACAGCTGTGGCTACAAATGTGTGTGTAGTTCATCATCACCAAACGTGTGAGTGTGTGTGTGAATGGGTGAATGACAAAAACTAGTGTGAAGCGCTTTGGGGGTCGTAGGACCTGAATAAAGCGCTATACAAGTACACGCCATTTACCATTTATTTAAAACTTCCCAAACTTATTAAAAGAGATTTTAAAGAGTTTAACATATAAAACATGTGAAGAGGATTAAAGGTTATCTACAAACAAATAAAACCCTCACATCATGTGGTCTGGGACCGATGTCCAGCTGTCATTGGGTAAGAGGCGGGGCTACACCTGGACAGGTCATCAGTCCATCACAGGGACACATACCTATTTAACTTGCATGCATGTTTCTGGTCTGTGGGAGGAGCCAAAGTCCCTGGAGAAAACCCAGACATGCACGTGAAGAACATGCAAACTCCATGCAGAAGATCCCAGTCTGGTTTTGAACCCAGGACCTTCTAGTTGCAGGACAACAGGACTACCCACTGCACCACCGTGTATTTATTAGATCATTTTGTGGTTTTGCTGATGTCTCACAACAGTTTGTTGGTGGAGGGGTGGTACTGGCCTGGTTCCTGTGGTTTCAACCAGGGGCTGGGCAGACTGGCCCCATACTTACATGGTTTCCTCACAGTGTTGTCGAGCCAGTTGCTCAGTTAGTTCTTAATTCAGTTGTTTATTTATTAAGATTTTAATTTAGAGATCTAGATAACATTTATGGTGGTGGTGGGGGGGGGGGGGGGGGGGGGGGGGGGGGTAGCAGAGAGTTGGGGTCTGAATTGTTTTTGTGTCTGTCTGTGTTTAATTGTTTTTATTATGTGAAGCACTTTGTGTTGCTAATAGCAGGAAAAGTGCTACAAATAAAGTTTGATTTGATTTGATACTGTAGGTCTGTGTAGGTCTCTAAACGACCAAGCTCCAGCTTATATTAAAGATCTTATTGTTCCATATGTTCCTAACAGAACACTCTCAGACTGCAGGTCTGCTTGTAGTTCCTAGAGGTTCTAAAAGTAGAACAGGAGGAAGAGCTTTTAGTTATCAGGCTCCTCTCCTGTGGAACCAGCTTCCACTTTTTATCCGTGAGGCAGACACCTTGTGTAGTTTTAAGAATAGACTTAAAACTTTCCTTTTTACACAATCCTATAGTCAGGGTTAGCTTGGGTTCTCCTGATCCATCCCTTTAGTTATGCTGCTATAGGTTTAGACTGCCGGAGGACATACTGTCCACATGTCTTCACTCTGCTGTCTCTCTTTACTCTCCATGTTTGTATTGATTGTTATTGCTGTCATTAACTGTTTCTCTGTTTATCTTTCTATAGACATGACGACTGGCCAAAATCCATCGGTGTTTGTCTCTTTCCTGTCAGCTCAGACCTCAGTCAGCCGGGTTCTGGTTCTGGTTCTGGTTCTGCTGGAGGACGTTCAGTATTCTGTAATAAACTCCAGTAACATGAAGAAGCTGCTTGTGGGTTTTTAGATTATTGATCTTAATATCATGTCCATCATGAACACTGATGTCAGACCACCGTGTTCTTCACTCACACTGACGTGTCTGAGCTACGACTTAAAGAAACTCTAAAATCTAAAGATTTTCAGCACAAAGTCTTTTAGTAACAGGAAGTCAGATTGAAGATGTTTCAGCTTTTCTTTATTAAACCACAAAACCCCATTTATTTCATCCAGTTTATAGAGGATGTGGTTTTTATTAGTGTTTTTAGTGTTTTTATTTGTGTGATTAAAAGTGGAATATGGAACTTGGAACATAATAACAGCACAAAGCCTTCAGCCATCTGGGTGCCAGGCTCGTTAGCCCCCCCACACGCATTCGTGCTCCGATGCTAAGGTCAATCAATATTCCTCACCAAACCCACTCTGATTCCCGATCTGAGCAGGACAATAAAATATCATGAGTTCAGTTCACTAATCATGCTCTCCAGTCCCGCTGATCACACACTGACTCTGATAAAAGCAGCTCCTTCCTGTTTGAAGCTCAGTCATCGATTCAGTCCGTGGTAAAGAATTCATAGTTGCACCGCGACTCCAAAACTTCCTGCAGTCCCTCTTAAGATCCTCTGTCCTCCTCACACACCATCCTGCACGCACCACTTATCCAATAACATAAAAAAAGCAATAAAATCCTCCGTGGTGTGTCTTCCAGTCAAACAAGTAGCCCGAAGCTCCTCTATTTCACCAACATGAAGCAGCTACGTGTTAGCTAGCTGCTAATAGCTGCTAATGAAAACGTTTCCACACAGAACTTGCTTATCACATGAGAAACCCCAGAGGAATCATCTATGGCAAGTAAATAATATATATAATCACCACATGTCCCCGGTGCTTCCAGCTGCTTGACCTGCAGACTCCACAGTACCAGCCTCACTGTACTGGATTATTTACAGTATTAGACAACCCAAAATGATGCCCGCTGCTCTGCCAGCTATTGGTAGATAGATGTAAACAAAATGCCAACGTCGTGCCCGTCAAAATTAATATTTTATAATTTTTTCTTAAAATATAATTTTTAAAGGAAATGCTGTATTTTCATTCTACAACCCTCTAAACACCCAGTGGAGGTTTTATTTTGTTAAAAATATTGATTTTAATGAAAATATTCCATATACCACCTTTAATGTTAAGCTGTTTATGTTGATGTATAGGAATCTGTGATGCTGCTGAGAGTCCTGCAGATCTTACGGATCCTTGAGGTCTGAAACAAGCAACTGGACTTTTTTTAATCCGACTCTTGAAGATGTTTTGCTTCTATTCTGAGGACTGAGTGAAGATCCTGCTGTCTGTCCTGTGGAGACATGATGGATGGACGAGTCTTCACATCAGGGAGACCTGCTGTCTCCAGTTCTTCACCTGCTTCACTCGTGTTGTTTCTTATTTTAAAAAGTCCAGTTGTTCCTGATCATACAAGGATTCTGTTATCTGTTATGTTTCCTGAGCTGTAACGTTGTAAATTAAAGTTACTGTAGGAACGCTGAAACCTTCTAATCCAGCAGATTAAATTATATCAACATGCTGTACTGAACCAACACTCACATCCTGTGGAATCATCTACAGACATCAATCTGTCAGGATGTTACCGTGTTTTTACCTGAAACAGGTTTTTATTTACTTTCAACGTCCAACATGAATAAAAAAGTAAAACAATTTGATAATTTGACACGTTTATTACTGAGCTGTAAGTGAGATAAGCTGCTAGTAGAAACATCTCCTGATGATGGAGTCCAACACTGACACACCTGCTGCTTGCACACGCACACACAGCCACGTTAACCTGATTACTCATCTCCAGGAGTCATGTGAGAGACATTCCCTCTCGCTAATAAACCAGAGTTAAACCTAGTAAATCATAATAAATTAACCACAGTCATCCTGCTTCAGTACATGAAAATGTTCTTTATTGTTGTGCTGTTGGGTCAAAGTCTCAGCACCGAGTATTTGAGTGGAACAGAGTGTAGAACTCAGGTAAAGGTGTTGAGAGTGTTGAAGGTAGACGCTGGTCTCCATGGCTGGGATGCTGCAGCTCTCCTGGCTCTTCTTACTGTTCAGCTTCCTGTTGGCGGGACGACACGGAGAGACAACCAACGATGCTCAGCTAACGCAGTGAGTCTGATCTGTACAGGAGAAACATGAAACATGTTGATAACCAGGAACTTAAACCTGTTTGATGCTGCAGGCCTCGTATGCTCTCTGATAACGGGAACCTGGTCTTTAGAACCGGTGAGAATAAAGACATCCAGTTCCAGCCTTCAGCATCAGGCCGAGTTAAAGTGGGTGATGAAGACCTCACTCAGCTCCTGAGTCAGGTGAGCTGGAACACATCTGGTGGATCGGGTTTATAAGACCAGACTAACAGCTGCAATGTAACTCACACGCTGCTATAGTTCAAACACCAAGACGACCTGGTGGGTTCTAGTCATACACCTGGTTCTAGGGGGACTGAGGGAGAAATCACATGGTTTTTTTTGGGGGGGGGGTCAAAGTACTCAGATAATTTGTGTTAAAGAATGAAGGAAGTACAGATGAACATGACTGGACTCAGACAGACTCGTGATTCTCCAGATGTTGTTTAGATGATGCTGATCAGACGTGTTCAGGATATGTTGTGTTCTGATATGACGAGCCGTGTCTGCACTTTACTCTGAAAATACCACCTAAGCAGATTGTGTTTCCTGTTTTTGATTGTTTTACATTTAACTTTATAAATGAAAACTGTTTGGATCAAATCAGACATTAATAATAGATTTATATCTCCTGAATCATGTCCTAAGTTACTCATAACTGATTTTAACTAGTTCTCTGATATCTAACTAATTCTCCTGGTCTAAACAAGCCAGAAATGACTCGTCTGTTCCAACTCATTTAACTTTTACAGAACCAAAAGCTGCTGCTGCTCATGTGAGTCAGTTAATTATTAACACATATAGAAGCTCATGATGGATTTTATTCTAACATAAAGATTTCTGTTGATCCATCCAGAGTAAATCTGGTTCTCTTTAGTTTCAGTTAGTTTTTGTTCTACATATAAATCCTGGATCTTCATTTATCAAACGTTGTAGAAACTCTCCTATATTTTATTCTACGCATGAAATTTAGAATGTTCGTACAAACAGTCTAAAGTCTGATTTATGTGTGGTGGTCACTCGTACACACATCATGTGTTGATAAATCCCACTTGTGTGTCCTCAGGTCCTTGTGCACGTTCACAGTCATCTACATACAGAAACACCCTCAATTAGCCATATTTGGTAACAGCACTTCCTGTAAAGCCCAAACAGGAAATCCCTAAAATAATGGTCAAGAGAGCAAAACAAAAAACAAATAAAGAACTTTCTGTGACAGCGAGGTCGAGGTACTGGTTGAAGAAGTGGAACAGAACCAACAATTACTGTTTGGTTCTCTCAGCTCGGTAGAAACTAATAAAAGAAAAATTTCTACCTGCAAGAGTTGCAGATGTGGTTAATGCTTTGGAACAGAGGAGAGATCCCATTCAGCAATAAAAAAGAAATGTTTCTATATAAAAATACACACAAAAACATGTAGCAGAACACAGAAGGTCCAGAACCGCTACGGGAGGACAGAACACCACAGAACTGTCCACACTGGACAGACGTGTTGCTCTGACTGGTGTTACTGTACACCAACAGAACACGTAGGACCATCCAGTGTCCTCAATGAAGACAAGTCAAACTTTTTATTATTATTATTTAAAGTGAAACAAGTCCTTCTTAACCAGATAAAACAAGGAGACACTTTTTATTTTATAATCGGTGTTCTTTATATATAAATAAAGGAAACAATCAGGCGCTTGGAGACAGGTAAATAATAGACCTATACATGTTATTTCAAAACAGAAACTCATCCCGTCACACTGGAGGATCAGTTGCTGCTTGTGTTTCACACATAATGAATAAATAACATAGTTACAATTTGAAACAGGTCTTTTTGTGATGTGTTGTTTATTAGGAAAGTGTTATCTACAGGAACCACGTGCGCTCACCCAACATCTGCTGCACGGTCATGGAAGACGCGCTCCCTCCCTCCGGGGTGCAGGTTCTACCAAATCCACCAATAATACAAGATCAGCCATCTCAATCTCTAATACTTCTATCTTTATAACTTTGACCACCAATTATGCTACAAAGCTGTTTATTAACACATAATTACTAATTGGTTCAGAGATAATTTGTGGATGAGGAACACGTGGGTCACTGAGACCTTCAGAACTTGGGTTCCATGTTCTACCACTAAATGCTGTGTACACACGACCAGAGCTGTACTTATTTTTAGGAACATTTCTAGTACAAATTGATAAATACCACATGATGTGTAGAATTGTTCCAACACACGAAATACACACAGAACGTACGACACAGTGTGTAAGAATGATTGATAAATGAGGGTCATTATGTTCCCTTTACTCTCATGTTTGAACACCTGGTGGTGTGAAAAACAAACACACTCCTTTAAAGTAGTACTAAATAACTTTCACAACTTTAATCTACAGTTATGAAACTTGTCTAAGTGAATACTCACCAAAAAACATGTTCATCTTCATATGAGACACTCTGGACGTCTCTGGTCCTCCTATATTACACTAAATAACTTCAGTAATTCAGGTCTCAGCAGGAAGTGGTGTTCTGATGATTTATGCTGCCCTGATGAAAAATGCCTCCATAGTATGAATTAACAACTTATTTCATAATGAGATGTTATTAGAAGTTTATACAGTATTCTTGTTTATGGTGAGTGTTTCCTGTTAATTATTTAAACATATTTTTATGATCCTTCCCTGATATTTTCTATATAAAAGCCCTCTGGGTCCTTATCAGCCATTGTTGGGTCCTTCTCCTCTGGGTGTGTCCAAACATTTGCCTGTTGCTCTGACAATGTAAAGAAAGTTAAAATAACGTCATATTTAGTGTTTCTGTCCTGGAGAATTTATTTGATAGATAAAATGTATTTATGGAAAAATATAGAAACAAAAATAAACAATAAATCTGTTTATTGAAGTCAAGACTGGAGAACGACACGTGTGTAGCATATCAACAGAACACCGGAAACCTTGTGTTCAACGTCTGCAGACAAACAGTGTAAACAACATGTAAACAACAGATAGACAGTGTAAACAACATGTAAACACCATGTAAACAGTGTAAACAACAGATAAACAGTGTAAACAACATGTAAAAAGTGTAAACAACATGTAAACAACAGATAGACAGTGTAAACAACATGTAAACAGTGTAAACAACATATCAACAAAAGATAGACAGCGTAAACAACATGTAAACAGTTTACACAACATGTAAACAACAGATAGACAGTGCAAACAACATGTAAACAACATGTAAACAGTGTAAACAACATGTAAACAACAGATAAACAGTGTAAACAACATGTAAACAACAGATAGACAGTGTAAACAACATGTAAACAACATGTAAACAGTGTAAACAACATGTAAACAACCGATAAACAGTGTAAACAACATGTAAACAGTGTAAACAACATGTAAACAACAGATAGACAGTGTAAACAACATGTAAACAGTGTAAACAACATGTAAACAACAGATAGACAGTGTAAACAACATGTAAACAGTGTAAACAACATGTAAACAACAGATAGACAGTGTAAACAACATGTCAACAACAGATAGACAATGTAAACAACATGTAAACAACAGATAGACAGTGTAAACAACATGTAAACAGTGTAAACAACATGTAAACAAGAGATAAACAGTGTAAACAACATGGAAACAGTGTAAACAACATGTAAACAACAGATAGACAGTGTAAACAGCATGTAAACAGTGTAAACAACATGTCAACAACAGATAGACAGTGTAAACAAAGGCAGGATGTTCTCATGGTTCATCTGATGACATCACACACTACTTGAGTAAACATGGTGACATGTCTCGATCAGGATGGAAATCTGAAACTATGAAATATCACAATCATTTGTTTATTTGTGAGATTAAATATTTGTATTTTTTACTTTATGATATTTAATTGAATTTGCATCAGATCCACTTTAATGTTTGTAGTTTCTCAGACATTTAGTACAGAAACAGTGTTGATGAGACAGGAAGTGGAGACGACCTGAGTGACCCCGTAGTCACAGGTAACACTGCTCACTCAGGGTTTTTGGTGCACACGTGCACTTTGGTCATGTGCACCTCTGCTGACGATGTCATTTATGTAACAGAGTCACATGATCTTTGAAAAGATCCTGAATCATTTCACTCCTACTACTTTCATAAAGATTTATATTTATTATGTGTTTATTATATTTAACATTAACCTTCAGTTTGAAGGAATCTCCTGTAGGTTTTTATTTTCTCCAGCTCTGAATCTCTCGAGTATGTTTGAAGTTTTTATCTCATCTTTGTGTTTAATCGTCTACAGACAGTATTTGTTCTATTTTTAATCCTTGTGTTTGGATTCAGATCAAAACAAACAAAGAAGACATTGATGATATTAAAACTCATGGAGGAGTTGTTCCACCTGAAGTTACTAACAGACTCAACCAGCTTGATACCAAGGTAACATCATTAGTTTCACCTGTCTACATGATGAGGAACACCTGACACGAAACATCAGATGTTTGTAAAATAATGAACACATGAAGTGAAATGTAAGAAAAGCTAACGCTGCAGAATATTTACTGCCCGTCTTACAACTAAATAAAAGACTGATTTCCTGTTTTATGATACAAACATCAAAGATTTAATACAAACTGTAATTATTTGTACTTTCTGTAGTTATAAGAAAATACTTTTGTTAATTTTAATTAAAAGCTTTAAAGAATAAACTTGTAGTCTCTGTTACTAAATATAAATTCTGAGTTTGTAACTCCTACAAAATAAAAGTACTGTCCGTGAAACTTTCAGGTGTCGACGCTGGAGAGCCAAGTGACTGAACTTCAATCGGTGAGACATTTAAACTGTTTACTTATAATCTAAACTGTCTTCTGTTTCATTCCACCTGATGTTTTGTCCTCTTTCGTCCCTTCAGACAGTCCAGAGGGTGTCCTGCAGCAGTAATCCCTGCCAGAATGGAGGAACATGTCTGAACTTGTTAAACTCATATCACTGTCTGTGTCCCAGAAACTGGGCTGTGAGTTCAGTTTTATACATATTTACTACCAGGTGAAATGTTTGACCAGGTAACCAGATGTCAGCTGTACGTCTGCAGCTGCATGAGACCAGATGTTACCTGGAATCAAGTCACACAGTTATTATGTATCAATGAGTTTTCTGTTTGATGTGTTTTTGTCCTCCTTGTTGTGTCTCTGTTAGGGTGTGAACTGTGCGACTGATGTAAATGAGTGTCAGGTGTATTCAGGGACATTGGACAGCTGTCAGAATGGAGGAACCTGTGTCAACAGTCCTGGATCCTTCAGGTAAGTCTCAGTCTGATCTGATCTGTTAGATCCAGATTTCCTCTGACTTTATAAGAAACTTCATCTGTGCTGATTGTTCTCACCCAGTTTCCAGGTTGATATTTAAACTACTACACAATGATATATTGATATTTGATGTAACCAAGCAACCGGTCCAGACCCTCATCCTTAACCCGGGATGTTACGTTACGTCTCTTCTTCTGCTCCAGAACAACTGAAAACACACTCAGTATAACAGGAACCAAACTAGTTTCTGATCCTGAGGACCACCAGCTTTAACACAGAATAAGACCAGTGTTCATTTTGGCAAGAAATTTTTATTTAGTTTTAGTCATAGTCTTTTGACTAAAATTCTTTTCAATTTTAGTCACTAAATTAGTTTTGAAGCTGGAGTGCGTAACTTCTGTAACTTCTGTCGCCCCCTAGTGGAATTTTTGCGTCATTACAACAATGAAGCTGGCGCTTCCATATGACGTAAGCCCAGCTGCCACCGCTTTATCTCTGCCGTTGTTATTCCAACCGGTATCTGTCTTAATCAAGCTTCAAATTCAGTCTGTTTACTTTACCTGGCTCTATATTTGTTTCAATAAATATCATTTCATTGTTGAAAAAATCAAGAGAAACCAGTAAAATATAAAAATACTGGTAAAAAAAACCTTCAGAGTTCAGGTTGGATTGTTTACAGGTTTGATTGTTCACTTTAATCTACATTTAACAGTTTAGTGTTGAAATTTATTAATCAGCTGTTGGGGCCACAATGATCTATTTGTCTTATTCAGTTAATTTTTTCAGTTTTGACACGATGCAGAATCCTGCAGTCAGCTGCACTGATCTGACTGACTGAAAAACCGTTACACTGGTAAACTGACAGACACAAACTGACAGACACTAAACTGACAGACAAACTGACACAGATAGAGACAGAATCAGCTGATCAGCTGGAACTTTGGCGCTCTGGGTTTCATCTGGTACGCATTTTATATTTTGACAGTGTGTGCGGACCTGCGGACCACTTATGTGCACCCCTGAACATAACATATGTTATCTACAGCTCAGCTACACACCGTCTCTACAGAGTAACACTCGCGACACACCATAATTATAAACCAAGTCACTTACTGATCCAACAGCTGCAAGGCAACATCTGTGTCTGCTCTCAGCCCGATCTCTTCTCTCCACCGAGGAAAAGCGACGCCGATACAAATTCGCGTTTGCCTTCTCCTTCGGTCACTTTCCTTCTTAGCCAATAGTCCCTCTGCCGAACGTCCAGGAATTATTATTTTTTTTCGTGGTAGGATCCACTTGCCGATAAGTATCTCTCAGCTGTTTATTTGGATTCTCCGCCATGTCGACCTTCACGTTCTGCCGGCTGCTACGAGACACTGCGTTGTATTTCTTATTATTTTTCTTGTTGTGACATAAAAGACGTAATTTCCTGTGCGACAGCGCGGGAATGTCGCGGAGGACACGCAAAATAAAAATTATATATTTTGAAAAATACCGTGAGATGTTTGAGGAGCCGATCGGCTTAATCTGCATTGTGTCATCTCCTCTGATAGTGGCTTGGCTGAAACGGACATCCACGGACATGTAAAAGTTACGCACTCCAGCTTTAATTGTAGTCTAATTTTAGTCGACTAAAATAAGTATATTTTCTAAAGTATTAATTTAACTATTGTAATAAGGACATTTTCTTACCATTCCACACTTCATCTGGCGTTTTCCCGGGAGCATCTCAAACAACTACGGAAGCTCAATAAGCCGAGCTCTGATTGGTTCTTTTCACATTAGCCCCGCCTGTTAGCTTTTTGACTGATTCCTCTCTGCATCTTTCTTCCTCTGATTGGATTTCGTCGCTGTTTATTTTCGTCTCGTCTTTTATTTGTCAACGAAAATCAACATAATTTTAGTCGTAATAATCGTCTCAAATAGGGCCGTTTATTTTAGTTTTCGTTTCGTTTTCGTCCGCAAAAATATATTTGTGACTAAAATTATGACGAAATATTTTAGTCAACAACATTAACACAGAATAAGACCCATCAGGGGTCTCAGACCCATCAGGGGTCTGAGACTCTGGTGGTTCAGACCCACCATCCTGCATCCTGCTTCAACACACCAGATTTAAAAAGGTTACCATGTGAAGAGGGATTCAGTGTGTTGGATATCAGCCTGCAGAGCTGCAGAAAGGACCAGAACTACAGAATTTACTCAGACTTATCAGCTGAGTTCAGTTTAATAAGATAATTAACTGTTATAATAAAGTCCTGGTCTTGTGTCGAAGCTGCTCAGCAGAGACGTTAGATGTTCCTGCTATAGTCAAACAGATGAGACACACCTGGCTACATGCCCTAAAGAATAAAAACATCCTAAAATAAATCATTTTATCTAGGAAACGTAAGTTTAATGAAAGAAACAGGAAATCAGTTTCAAGTTTTTGGACTAAAAGAAACTTTTTTCATTTCTCAGAAAGTTTTTTTTTATTTGGCAGAACCAGATTAATGATGTTGTCTTTGTGTGTAGAAACTCAGACATACAGGAGATGGAAATCCTAAGAGTTAATAAAGAACTGATTCAGACTCAGGGACCAGGTCTTTATCAGACCAGTTTTCATGTTCTAACTGAAGGTCTCAGATGTTCTGATGATTCTGTGTGTCCAGTTGTAACTGCCCTCCAGAATGGTCTGGGACTCTCTGCACTGTGCGTTATGATGACTGTAGGAACGCAGGACAGGACCTGTGTGTACACGGCGTGTGCATTGATGCAGATCGGATTACACCTGGACAGGTAAGTGATCACATGAAGCACTTCAAACTGTAACTAACTCAGCTGTGTCAACAACAATCTGCTGTCCAAAATAATCAACAATAGGTCTCATTTTTATTGGTCACTAAATAAAACCAGTTAGAATTCAGTTACACTTTTAATTACAAACGTATCAAAAACATACAAAACTTAATACATGAATTATAATTTGAAATATCAGAAACAACTGACATCTGCACAACAACATTCAGTGGGTTCGACTTAATCAAACACAAAATCACTTTCCACAAGCTTCTGACGGGTTTTATTTTGAAATCCTACGTTTATTTTGAAATCCTACATTTATTTTTAACCATAAAAAGCATGATTGCAGGTGATTTTCACTCCCTTCAGTTGAGTCTGAACATTCTGCTTTGTGATGGTTCTGAGCTCTGAAACCTGATGATAAACTGTAATGAAACATTTAGTTTTTACTCATGTTTGTTCCATAAACAGCCGAAGTATCAGTGTATCTGTGAGAGCGGGTGGGAGGCTCCAGCTGGAAATCCAGCCTGTGTGGCTGATGTTGATGAATGTAACCTTCCTACCAAACCCTGTTCAACCAACCCACCTGTCTCCTGCTACAACACGCAGGGATCTTTCTACTGTGGAGCCTGTCCTGCAGGTAACATGCTGCAACGTCCACCTAGAGACATGTTGGGTTAGGGGATCTGGTGTTTGGAGAAGAAACAATAAATGTTAAAATACAAACAAATCCCAATAAAAACCAGATGTTATTTATTGTTTTGGTATAAATAATTAGACTTCTGCTGAACTAACATCATTATGTCTCTTTCCTTTGTTCTTTATGACAGCTTTCTATAGTTAATTCTTGTTAAATGATTTCAATCGATCTATAATTATTGATACTTCTGAAGCTGTTTTTCCATCTCATCCTCAGTGTGATGTAACATCATGGTATTACTGGAAAAATGGCAACAAGACAGTAAAAACAAACAAAAACAAACAAATATAGTAGATTTTTTTGTTTTTTCTCCCAGTTATTATGTTTTATTATTTCAAGTAATTAATATAATTTTCATATTAATAAAGTTTCTTGTCATTTCCTCTGATGTGTTTCAGGTTGGCAGGGTAACGGTTACAGCTGTCAGGATGTAGATGAATGTTCCACCAATAACGGTGGCTGTTCTGTCACGCCCCTCGTTCAGTGCCTGAACACCATGGGGTCCTTCCACTGCGGTCCCTGTCCTCCAGGTAACACACCTTACACAGATTTATATAACTAATATTCCACTTACAGATGTTTACATTGATATCGTCCACATCTACTAACTGAATCCCTTCAACATATTTATTAAGTGTCAACATGTTGAAATCTGGAGCAACACAAATATAATATCACAACTTCATTCTGTTATGTATCTAGTAATCCAGCTGGTCATTGATCAAACGCAACAATCATGTTACACAACCTCATATGAGACGATACACAGTCTCTGTTTGGACTGTTTTGAAGAACAGAGACATTCTTGTCCCTTTTTCTCATTAGAGCTGAATATCAGAGTGATGTCCTTTGTGTTCTTGATAACTACATAGCTATAACTACCTAGCTATAACTACCTAGCTATAACTACCTAGCTATAACTACCTAGCTATAACTACATAGCTATAACTGCACAGCTATAACTACATAGCTATAACTACATAGCTATAACTACATAGCTATAACTAGATAGCTATAACCACATAGCTATAACTACATAGCTATAACTACCTAGCTATAACTACCTAGCTATAACTACATAGCTATAACTACCTAGCTACAACTACCCAGCTATAACTACATAGCTATAACTACCTAGCTATAACTACCTAGCTATAACTACATAGCTATAACTACATAGCTATAACTGCACAGCTACAACTACATAGCTATAACTACCTAGCTATAACTACATAGCTATAACTACCTAGCTACAACTACCTAGCTATAACTACATAGCTATAACTAGATAGCTATAACCACATAGCTATAACTACATAGCTATAACTACCTAGCTATAACTACCTAGCTATAACTACATAGCTATAACTAGATAGCTATAACCACATAGCTATAACTAGATAGCTATAACCACATAGCTATAACTACATAGCTATAACTACCTAGCTATAACTACCTAGCTATAACTACATAGCTATAACTAGATACTATAACCACATAGCTATAACTACATAGCTATAACCGCAGAGCTATAACTACATAGCTATAACTACATAGCTATAACCGCAGAGCTATAACCACATAGCTATAACTACATAGCTATAACTGCATAGCTATAACTACATAGCTATAACTACATAGCTATAACTACATAGCTATAACTACATAGCTATAACCGCAGAGCTATAACCGCAGAGCTATAACCACATAGCTATAACTACATAGCTATAACCGCAGAGCTATAACCACATAGCTATAACTACATAGCTATAACTGCATAGCTATAACTACATAGCTATAACTACATAGCTATAACTGCATAGCTATAACCGCAGAGCTATAACCGCAGAGCTATAACTACATAGCTATAACTACCTAGCTATAACTACATAGCTATAACCGCAGCGCTATAACCACATAGCTATAACCGCAGAGCTATATCCGCAGAGCTATAACTACATAGCTATAACTACATAGCTATAACCACATAGCTATAACTACATAGCTATAACTACCTAGCTAAAACTACATAGCTATAACCGCAGAGCTATAACCACATAGCTATAACTGCATAGCTATAACTACATAGCTATAACTACATAGCTATAACTAGATAGCTATAGGCAAGGCAAGGCAAGGCAAGTTTATTTGTATAGCACAATTCATGTACAGGACAATTCAAAGTGCTTTACATGAAACAAAAGCATAAGTAAAAGAATGAAAACATGATTTAAATAAACAGAATTAGAACAAAGGACAGCTTAAAAGCAACCGTGTGGATTTGGACTTTCTAATAAAACTTTATGTAAATGCAGCGGAGAACAGGTGGGTCTTTAACCTTGATTTAAATAAACTGAGTGTTTCAGCTGATCTGAGGCTTTCTGGGAGTTTGTTCCAGAAATGTGGAGCATAGAAGCTGAAAGCAGCTTCTCCATGTCTGGTTCTGACTCTGGGAACTGATAAAAGACCAGATCCAGAAGACCTGAGGAGTCTTGTAGGTTCATACTGGGTCAGGAGGTCACTGATGTATTTTGGTCCTAAACCATTCAGAGCTTTATAGACCAGCAATAGAACTTTAAAGTCTATCCTCTGACGGACAGGCAGCCAGTGTAAAGACCTCAGAACTGGACTGATGTGGTCCACTTTTCTGGTTTTAGTGAGAACTCTAGCAGCAGAGTTCTGAATGAGCTGCAACTGTTTAACTGATTTTTTAGGAAGACCAGTAAAGATGCGGTTACAATAATCAAGCCGACTGAAGATGAATGCATGGACTAGTTTTTCCAGGTTT
>SSNP01000125.1:400256-511655 GCA_006937955.1 Pachypanchax playfairii | reverse complement strand
CAGAGCTATAACTACATAGCTATAACCGCATAGCTATAACCGCAGAGCTATAACTACATAGCTATAACCGCAGAGCTATAACTACATAGCTATAACTACATAGCTATAACTACATAGCTATAACCGCAGAGCTATAACTACATAGCTATAACTGCATAGCTATAACCGCAGAGCTATAACTACATAGCTATAACTGCATAGCTATAACTAGATAGCTATAACCGCATAGCCATAACCGCATAGCTATAACTACATAGCTATAACTACATAGCTATAACCGCATAGCTATAACTACATAGCTATAACTACATAGCTATAACTGCATAGCTATAACTAGATAGCTATAACCGCATAGCTATAACCGCAGAGCTATAACTACATAGCTATAACCGCAGAGCTATAACTACATAGCTATAACTGCATAGCTATAACTAGATAGCTATAACCGCATTGCCATAACCGCATAGCTATAACCGCAGAGCTATAACTACATAGCTATAACTGCATAGCTATAACTAGATAGCTATAACCGCATAGCCATAACCGCATAGCTATAACCGCAGAGCTATAACTACATAGCTATAACCGCAGAGCTATAACCGCAGAGCTATAACTACATAGCTATAACCGCAGAGCTATAACTACATAGCTATAACTAGAGAGCTATAACTACATAGCTATAACTAGATAGCGATCACTTACCAGCATGACAGCAGCTTAACAGATCTTCTTTTATTAACTCAGGTTATGAAGGAGATGGAAAAATCTGCACACAGACTAATATCTGCTCTACCAACAATGGAGGCTGTTATCCTTTAGCTACGTGCTCCTCCAGCCCAGGTAATACAAACACACCTTTTCACAAGTTAAACACATCACATGATTTAAAATATATTTACACTGAATGAATGTAAAAAAATCTGAAAACCTGTTAATGTATTTTATTCAGTTAAAACTTCTTTAGCTGTTCCATTTAGTAGAAAACAAACAAACTCCCAAAGTGTTGTTTAATGCTAACGTGTTAAAGATGATGCAAGGTGTATTTTATTCTTGTTTTCCTCCAATAATACGTCAGGTTCAAGTTACCCTGTGTGCACCTGCCCATCTGGTTATGTTGGTAATGGTTATGGTCCGACTGGCTGCACCCCGACAAGCAACATCTGTCAGACCAACAACCCCTGTGTCAATGGACAGTGTGTGGTAAGAGTGTGTGGCAGTTTACTCGTTGCATATAAAGATGAATCTACTCATTTCATAGTTTTATTAATACTGTTTGGCTTTATAAAGTTAGATATCATGGAGAGTTCCTAAACTGAGTTACAAAGAATTAAAACAAGTTTTCTGAAATAGTAGTTTGATCCTATTTAATTAGTGAAATTAGTAATTAGTGATTATATGAAGTAATAAAATAACATCAACATCACATGTTAGATACATTTTAAGTGAGCTGTGCACAAACATCCATAAATTTAAACATGTTTTAAAGGAGAGTGAGACATGTGATGTGAGTTACTTACTGACAAAAAACAAGTAAATTACAAGCTGTTGTTGTCGGGGGTTTTGGGTTTGTTTTGTTTTATTTTTTCATGAAGATTTTGGACAGAACATTCTGTGATTTTATTTTGTAGGTTTTTTGTGTTTCCTGTTGTATTTATTTGTTACTGTATATTTATTCCAGTCTGTTGTGTTTCACATGTTTGTCAGAATGTTTTTCTCTAGTGTTTCTTTGTTCCTCTGTGTGATACGGTTCTATTGTTCCATTAGTTTCTCTCTTTAGAGTTTCTGTTTAGAACCCCCCCCCACCCCCCTCATGTTTATTCTCCTGTTTATTTTGCTTTGTTTATGTTATTTCAGTTTTAATCTCATCTAGTTTTAGTCATTCTGTACCTGATGTTCTCTACTCCTTCATTCATCCTGTCTACTCAGAGTTTAACACCTTTGTTCCATCCTGTTGTCCTTCATGTCCTTCTCTGTTCACACTCAGCTTCAGTACTGTCTCCATGACCTGCATTCATGTCTCCTGAGTCTCTTGTTGTGTTGTCTCTTGCCATGTCAGCACCATCCCTTTAGTTATGCTGCTATAGTCTCAGACTGCTGGAGGACATACTGTCCACATGTCTTCACTCTGCTGTCTCTCTTTGCTCTCCATGTAATATTTACAGTCTCTGTCCATACAAATGACAAGTGTCCAGACCTGTCTGTGTTTGTCTCTTCCTTGTCCTCTCAGACCTCTTCCTGAACCTGGTTCTACTGGACGTTTCATCTAACTTCATATCTCTACTGACCTCCACCTAACTGAAACAATCCAGAGAGGTCTGAAACTTCTGTTTGCTTGTTGTCCTCACAGAGCACCACGTCCCCCCCCGGCTACATCTGCAACTGTAACGCTGGCTGGCAGGGAACCAACTGTGACCAGAACATCAATGAATGCTCCAGTAACCCGTGTCAGAATGGAGGAACCTGCATGGATGGCATTAATGGATTCACATGTACCTGCACGTCACAGTGGACTGGTCCCCTCTGCCAGACTCCACAGCAAGGTACAGACTTACTGACAGGATGACAGAACCAGGACAGGATGGACAGGATGGACAGGAGGGACAGGATGGACAGGATGAACATAGTGTACTATAGATAAAACAGGATTTAGACAGTTTAGAATAAAGAACAGACCAGACAGACGGGTATATTCTTCCACATGGTTTAAACAGTCTACCCAGAGTCACATGGTTATGATACAGTATGTTGTGTTGCACATGAGAAGACAAATACAAGGACATTTTAATAAGGTAATAATCTTACCTGACAGGTAAAACGATTTCAGTAACTTGATGTAAATGTGACTGTGTGTTACAGAGTGTGGCGGTCAGCTGACCGGCCCTGCTGGTTCTTTCAGTTACCCCAACACTCCAGGTCATGATGAATATGATCACCAGGTCAGCTGTGCCTGGGTGATCCGCACAGATCCAAACAAGGTCAGGTTCTCAGAAAACGGGTCACGTTACATTTACAGACTCATGATTAAAGTGTTTTTAAATCCCATTTCCAGGGTTGATGTATTACTGGAAGTGTTTTATAACGAGACTCTGTTTCCTGTTTTCTTCAGATTCTTCGGATCACCTTTCCTTTCTTTGATCTTGAGAGCAGTTCCAACTGCAACTTTGACTTTCTTCAGATCCATGATGGCGACAGCGCCTCTTCTTACATGATCGGAAAATACTGTGGCCAGAATAATCCACCAGAACTTTTCAGCTCCCATAATTCTTTATATTTCTGGTTTCGCTCTGATCACTCGATCAGTGCAGGTGGATTCACTGTGACTTGGCAGTCTCAGGACCCAGGTACATCACTTCATTTGTTTTAATTTAATGCTTTTATAAAGTTTAATAAACAGTATTAGTTAATAAATAAATAAAACTGATAAATTATATTAAATAAGTGGTATAAACTGATTTAGGCTCAGTTACACGATTTAAATCAAACAAATTAAATAGTTTGTTTTCAGTTAATTCCACTAAATATTTTGTCTGTTTTTTGTAGTGTGTGGTGGTGAACTGACTGCGTTGTACGGCAGCATCAACTCACCTGGTTACCCTGGAAACTACCCACCTGGCAGGGACTGCTACTGGACTGTGACTGTTGATCCTGGTCTTCTTATTACTTTTGCATTTGGTACTTTAAGTCTAGAACATCACCCCGACTGCAACTTTGACTTCCTAGAGGTAAATAATGCACTCTCTCATGCAAATACAGTAAACTGAATGTTTTATAATTTATCAGTCTGTTTCAGGCTGTGAAACTCGGATCTGTTTCCTGCAGCTGCTTCAGGTTGAATTCTTCCACTGAGTGCAGGGATGGATGATGTTCTGCATAACTTGATGCTGCTTCTCTATTTTATTGAACTAATCCACCCGTTCTCCTCTGACTTTTTACATCAACAAAGAATTCTCTGTCCACACGACTCTGCGGATACTTTCCATCTGTTCAGGTTCAGGGTTCAGTATCTTGTCCAAGGACACTTCAACATGTAGCCTACTGAGACCCGGGGATCAAACCCTCCCTAACCTGATCAGAGGACGACCTCCTCCCCCATTAGGCTACAGCTGCCACAATATATACATATAATAATATAGAAACTGGAAGGATTTAAGAATGAAAACCTGTTCAGACTGTAACTTATTCAGGTTTTTGTTTGTTTGTTTGTTTGTTTGTTTTCAGCTTGGTCTCATAGCTTCTTCTAAATTATTTTGCGTTTCTAAATCTTTTAGATTCGAGATGGTCTTTTACCTGAAGACACGGTTCTTGGGAAGTATTGTAGTTCTTCATCACCAGCCCCGCTGCAAACAACAGGGCCAGCTGCATGGATCCACTTCCACTCTGATGTCAGTGTGTCTGACAGAGGCTTTCACATCACATACACAACATCACCAAGTAAGTACCAGATTACATCAAACCAGGAGTATACAGCTTGTTACATATGGAAACACTGTGAAAATATACTTAGAGTGATTTATAATAAGATGGCAGCCTTAGGCTGTATTCAGTTGGCTACAACACACGTGCACTACTGCGTCTAACACAACCCCATCATCATAACACAGGTTATAGAAATAACATTAGAATGTAAGTAATTAAAATTAAATTACAATACACATAAATAACAAATAGCATGGTTCAGGAACCGATTAAAAAAGAAAGATAACCGGTAGCGAATGAATAAAGTAGAGGCCACAGGCTAGGTGCACATATACGTTGTGTAGAAGAAGAAGAAAAAAAAACTTCTTCTACACTTTATTTTAAGATGATGTGAATTTTGAAATCTTACAAAGGAAACGTTTATTTACATATTTTTATTGTTTGGTGAAAAAAACACTGTAATTGTGTAATTATGACCTTTACGTTTTTCCCGCCATTACGCTTTTCATCTCGCACACCCCCTAGCGGCAGCTTGTGCACCCCCACTCCGGGAATCCCTGATCCAGAACACACAGAAAACCGAGGTATCCTGGCTCTGCCAGATGATTGTGTGTAGCACCATTAGCGGAACAAATCAGAGCCGGGCGGGGGGCGGAGCAAATGACTGGGCCCTTAGATGATGAGTTTTACCCACAATGCACTTAGATGCAATATCGGTGATTAACTTGTAAATTTGTGCGTCATAAAGCTCAATGTGAGAGTGAAAATAAAGCCAGAGATGCAGGACAACGTCTTATTCAATATTTTACACCTTCTACATCACTAAAGTCTTGTAAAGCTTTTAGCACCATGACTCAAACCGGACTGGGTAACGTATATAAACCCTGCATGAATCAGCATTTTGCTTGGTTCTGTTATCGGAACCCAATCTCCATCCTCCGCTGAGTGTGAATTGTGAAAGGGCCCGTGTTCTCGCTTGTCTTCGCCAGTTTTTTTTCAGATGTGGAAGAGGCCCGTCTCTCACATCATACCTCTAAGCCGGGCCCCTCTGATGTCCGGGCCGGGGGCGTACCGTCCTCCCAGCCCCCCCTGAAGCCCCGCCCCTGTGTAGCACCGTGTCGAGTCTACACACAATCATCTGGAACTGATCCGTCTGATAAAGGGGCGGGACATCTGGTATAATGTTTAAGCTGATTGGAGGACGAGCCAGCAAGTGTCTGTTAATCTGTTGTTCTTGTTAATCCAGTCTGGACTAAAACAAACACATTGTTACCACTAAGAAATACACAAAGTTCTAACCTTTGATCATTTTTTAATGAAAAAATCAGATTAAATATCCGCTTTTATTTGTACATCCACCAG
Source organism: Pachypanchax playfairii (assembly GCA_006937955.1). Classification (NCBI taxonomy): domain Eukaryota; kingdom Metazoa; phylum Chordata; class Actinopteri; order Cyprinodontiformes; family Aplocheilidae; genus Pachypanchax; species Pachypanchax playfairii. Next base: position 505,877 of record SSNP01000125.1, on the reverse strand, counting down.
CAGCCATGTTTGTTTTTCTTTGCCTGCGTGGGCACTTGCTGCCAATCACACCTGAACACCCGCCCCAAAGCACAATGCTAACACACGATTGGTCCGAACATTATTTGACCGAGGAAGACGGTTTTAGCTGAAGCGGTACAAGATGGATTTTCCGTCTTTCAGAGCAAGGTTAAAACAGAGGAGGTGTTCTCAGGTTTTAAGTGTTTTATGTTTCATTTTTAGGTGACCCTGGATGTGGTGGGACCTTCACTGACAGCGAGGGCATCATCATTTCCCCCAACTGGCCAAACAACTACGCCCACAACCGCCAGTGCATCTATTTAATTAGGTTGCCATTGAATGAGAAGGTGGCGCTTAACTTCACTCACATGGATCTAGAAAGTCACAGTGGATGTTCTTTTGACTACGTGGAGGTAAGACTTGTTCGTGATACTTAGTTACTTTAAGTGAATTAGATGTCAGTGTAACAACTCGCAGGTCTCCATCCAGGCATCAGCTGTTTGTACAAGGAAGCCGTGATACTAACGTTAAATATTTGTATTAGGGATACCTGCAAATCTGTTCATGCTCTTTTTACAGTATTTGTAGAGATAAACATCAACAGTTTGTTTTGTTTTGAATTTTGAACTAAATTCTGATCAATTTATTTCAATAAAGATGAATTAATCCAGAGCAGAAAGTAGATGAGAAATTACCACCTTAATTCCCCCAAAAAATGTGATGCTGTGCAAAAAAAAAAAGAAAAAAATAATAAAAGAAAGCAAATGCAATTATCTGCAAAGTTCATAAACCCAAATTTTAGATTAGAAAATAGAAAATTGGCCAGCAACCTTGCTTGACCTGAACCCTGTAGAGAATCTATGGGATATTGTGAAGAGGAAGATGCAACACACCAGAATCACAACTCAGAAGAGCTGAAGGTCACTATCAGACCAACATGGGCTCTAATAACACCTGAGCAGTACCACAGACTGATCAACACCATACTACACTGCATTGCTGCAGTAATACAGGCCAAAGGAGCCCCAACTAACTATTTAGGGCTTTTTATGTTCATTCTTTTCAGTTGTTCAAGATTTCTAAAAACCCTTTTATTGCATTGGTCTTCACTGATATTCTAATTTTCTGAGATACTGAATTTGGGACTTTCATTATTAGAATAATCAAAATTAAAAGAAATAAATATTGAAAATGTATCAGTCTGTAGGTAATGCATAAATCTAATATACAGTGAAACCCCGCCCTGCGGACGCCCCTTGGGAATGGACACCCCTGTCCATGGGACAGGTTTTGGTCCAACCAAGTATTTTTACTACTTATATAACCCCTCTGGAGTGGACACCCCGCTGTCAAGGACAAGGGACACTGTTTATCTGCCCAAAAATAAAATCAGTGAAAATTCACCACGCTAATGGACGGTGATCACAGATAGATGCTGATGCTCCTGCAGTGGAGGAGCTGATGCTGCTGGGAGTATCACCTGCTTGACCAGGTGTGTGGCACAGACCAGGAAGACCCTGAGCTGCCGCCACCACCCATCAGCACCTGCTCCCAAGCCATCACATGTGCCAATAACCTGCTGAACTACCCGGCGGACTCAGTGAACACAAGCCTCCTCAACCAGATGACTGGAATTTATGACAAGTTGAACATTCAACTGGTAGCCAAGAGGTGCAGCATCACGCAGACTATACTGGACTCTTATTTAAGTGACAGTTTCAGCATGAAGCCAGTTTCTCCCTTGCTTAATGTAAATATTGGTCATTAATATTTTTATAATAAAAGAAAGAAAAAAAACTGAGTGTCCATTAAATTTTATTCAGAGTTGAGACATATGCAGAAGGGGATTTGACCATGTGCTAGTTCATAAAATAGGCTGATGTACCGAGGAAATGTCCAAGACAATGGTTTAGGGACATTCCTAGATGAAAGGACACCTGGACATCCTATCTCTCTGGGGTGGACAAAGGGCACCAGAGCGATAGAGGCCCAGATCTACCACACCAGACAAGACCCAAGGTGTCGGCTGTGCAAAGAGTCATCTGAGACAATCCAGCACATAACAGCAGGGTGTAACATGCTGGCAGGGAAAGCATACATGGAACGTCATAACTAAGTGGCTGGTATAGTATACAGAAACATCTGTGTGGAGTACGGGCTGGAAACCCCAAGGTCAAAGTGGGAAACACCTCCAAAGGTGGTGGAGAACGACCGAGCAAAGATCCTGTGGGACTTCCAGATCCAGACAGACAGGATGGTAATGGTGAACCAACCGGACATTGTGGTGGTTGATAAAGAGCAGAGGAAAGCAGTTGTGGTGGATGTGGTGATACCAAGTGATGGCAACATCAGGAAGAAGGAACATGAGAAACTTGAGAAATACCAAGGGCTCAGAGAGGAGCTAGAGAAGACTTGGAAGATGAAGGTGACAATAGTACCCGTGGTAATCGGAGCACTTGGGGCAGTAACCCCCAAACTGGAGGAATGGCTCCAGCAGATCCCTGGAAGAACCTCAGACATCTCAGTCCAGAAAAGTACTTGGAACAGCTAAAATACTGCACAGGACCCTCAAGCTCCCAGGCCTCTGGTAGAGGACCCGAGCTTGGAACGGGAAAAACACCACCCAGTGGCGAGAGGGGAATTTTTTTAAAAATATACTGTATATTCACACATCTGTACTCCCTTCCACCCCAACCTCATAATCAAGTCTGTCTTGAAGCTGTAGGTGTTTAAAGCAACTTAAAGCCCTCGAGCTGGAGTGACCCAACCCAACCTGTGGCCTCCTTGAATTACTAATTGTTTTATTTGTTGTTTATTTTTTAATGTTGTGTTCAGATACGAGATGGGAGACTGGAAACTGATCCTCTGATAGGAAGGTACTGTGGAAGCGTAGTCCCAGCTCCCATCCTCTCATCCTCCAACTCTCTGTGGATTCGCTTCCGGTCTGACAGTTCGGTCAGTCGAGCGGGTTTCAGGGCCGTCTACGCTGTTGGTGAGAGTTTACACGTTTACTTTCTGGGACTTTAGATTTTCTGGTTAAGTTGTTATTTTTTAAAAGAGTGTGACCAGAGAATTCATGTCTAAATGGATGTTATTAGTTACTTTTCCTGACCACAAGGTTCTTGTTTAAATGGTGCGAATGTGTTTACCATGTTTCACTGTCTAGTCTGAGTTTGGTTTTGCTGGAATAATGTTAAATAATATATAAGTTGCTTTAGATTTAGATGTTTGTGTGCTAGCATGTCTTTACTAAAAGACTTTAACAGCTTAAATAGTCTTTTAAGTTTGTTTAATTAGTGATGGAGTCAACAGAACACCCGCCTCTGCCTCTGAGGTGGAACGTGTTGCTGTAGAGGGGAGGAAGTATTTTAACCAACATGGTTGGAGGACTTGGAGAACACCAGCAACATCAGCTTCTGGCTTTCATTCTCAAGTTTAGATTTCATTTAAATCAAGAACACCCATATGGATTACAGCTCATTGGTCACATGGCTTTTTCTTGTTTTTAACCTTTTATTGATTCTTATTTATAGATTAAACCTTTAAGAACCACAGTTGCATTGTGGTTGCAGGACTGCTTGACAATTTCCCTGTACCGAATGTGTTTGACGTATTATAATTTTCTGAACACAATGCGTGAAAACAGCTTTGGAAAAAAGTTAGAAACCAAAAAAAGCTTTTTACTTTATTTCTCTGTTTTCTTGTGAAATTGTTAGTTTTTGTGTTTTACAGGTAAAAACTTGTTTAAATAATGTTTTATGTTTTTCACATTTAAGCTCATTTATAATACATTAATACTGATTAGCGTTGGTTGTTTGTGCACATGTGAACTGAACAATGATTTTAGGACGTGTAATAAATATGAACTAACCAGTGGTCCTCTCATTTCCAGCTTGTGGAGGTATTTTAACTGGAACCGGACAGCTACGCTCTCCTTACCACCCAAATCCCTATCCACACAACAAAGTCTGTGAGTGGGTGATTACCCAGCCAGACGGTTACGTGGTCACCCTGAACTTCCTGTCTTTTGACATTGAGGGAGGCTCCTGTCGTTTTGACTTTGTTGAGGTAAAATTAAAAAAGTCTACCTTATAAAATCATTCATGAAATGTCAAAAGTTTGCTCCTGTTTGGAAGTGCACAAACTGGTGGAATGTAGGCAGAATATTTACATGTGAAATCATGAGTAATAAGAGCAACAGGAGAAGGTGTGCACAGTGTTGTCGTTGCTGATAGAGCTGCCAGATGGACCATGTGTTCAGGTGACAGGTGGAGAACTGATTAGTGGTGTTGCATCACTGCAGAGGGTTGCTTAGGGTGACCATATTATGGTTTTTAAAAAGTAGGACACCTGAACTCAGAGCAAAATCACAAAAGGCTTGTATATTTTTAGGTAACATTACATTTGATTTGTAATAGGCTGCATTAACACTCTTTAGTGCAAAAATACCATAAACAGACTAACAATAATAATAAATGTGTTTGTACCCAACGCAGGCCATTCCTCAGAAGCCACAAATAATACCAATAACAATATTAATCTTTAAAATAACAGACATTAAGGTGTACGGTAAGGTGTTTGGCTGGAGCTAGAGGGTTTTTTAAATCACCAGCACCTTTGTTGGACACTGACATGTTAGTGTCAGTTTTACATGTCATGCATTCTGTCTCGGATGAATGCCGACCAGAACAAAAACTGATATACTTTTAGCTCCTCCGTACACTTACATGTGCGTTTCGGCATGTTTGAGATCAGGCGACATTCTTCCCTCGCTGCTAACGACTGTTATCATTTGTACTGCACCTGCTTATGCATATAGACATAGTGTCTGACCAGTGATGGAGTAAATGACATGTAAAGAAGGAGGAACCTAACGCCAGCTTCTGAGAGTTAGACTAAAATCCCGGACATTTTGGAGAAATTTTGCAAGTCCGCCTGGATGTTTTTTTGGGCATCAAAAAGAGGACATGTCCAGGTAAAGTAGGACATGTGGTCACCATAGGGTCTGCTGGTTCTTATGGTGCATTCACACCGGACGCTTTGTCATCGTCAAGCAACGCTGACAATGCATCTAGTTTGATGCTTGTACATTGAAGTTTGTATCACCTGCCAGTTCTGAGCAGAAAAGAGCGCGTAGCGGATCATATCGAGAGAGTGACTTGGCTTTGCTTGGCTAACAACGTCGGCGTCGGGTGCATCGGCGATCAGCTCTTCCATTGTTGAAATTATGTTTTTCCTGCTCCCGCTTCATTTCCGTTATGTGCAGTGACATCACTACAATGAGACGCTCTAATTGGTTGACACGCCGCTTCAAGAGCGTCAAAAGTTCAGCTAGCTGAACTTCTGCTTTTCTTGCCACTTGAAACGCAGGAATAGCTTGAAAAATTAACGTACCAACACTCACAAAGCGCCACAGAGACTCTGACGGGCTCAAACATAGACTTTACATGTAATCTTGACGCTCCTGATGCTGACGCTTGGGCCGGTGTGAACGCACCATTAGTTTGAACCTTTCTGTAAGGTGTCCCTAAACACAAGCTCCTGAAAAAGTTTTTACTTTTATAATTTTCAAGAAACTTTTTGTTTTTAACTGGTTTTGACTTATTCTATTAGCATCTATCAACCAAGTATCCAAAATCAACAAGTTGAGATAAGGAGTTCTCTTTAAGCACAATGACCCTTGTGTATGGCTGTGAACGGTTGGACAGTTGCCTATAGCGTCCTTAATGCAGCCTTACAGCAACCCTATAAGAATCTCGTGTTCATGCCATGGCCCGTTTAGAAGTTCTTGACCAGGTTGATGGTCCAGGATTTTCCACAAACGCGCCATGAAAACCCTCTGTGTAGGAACTCCAGTCAAATGTCTTCCAAACACCCTGTCCACCTCGCCATGTTCGAGGAGTATTTAACTTTTTTACTATTTTTGACTTTGAAAATGATAGGGAACTGCATGTTTTTACAAGGATATAAAATAAACCACGATGAAAAACTGTTTCCAGAAGATTACATGTCTCATTTTCATGATGTGTGAGGCAACACGGTGAAACAGCTCAGGACTGGCGGTCCAGTTCATGGAACTAAAGTCAGATTAACTGGCAACTCTAAAGTGGTCCTAGGTGTGAGTGTGTGGATGGTTGTCTGTCTCTATGTTGTCTTTTGATGGACTGAAGACCTGTCCAGGTGCAGCCACGCCTCTCACCCAATGATCTGTGTAGATAGACACCAGCTTCCTGTGATTCTGAACAGGAATAAGCAGGTATAGAAAATGGATGGACGTCCTCATTTTTTCATTCCATGAGGACACCCTGAAAAGTCCTCAGTTTGTCTCTTCATGCTTTTTTTTAAATAAATGGCCCTTAAACATCTGGATATAGTTGCACAAATGAAAGGATGAAAGTGATAAATTAGGGCAACTTGTTTGCTTCTTCTTCTTCTAGGTTAGGGACGGGTCCACATCAAGCTCCCCCCTGCTGGGGACATATTGTGGTAGTGGGATCCCTCCCAGGATCCAGTCCACACAGAGATCACTGTATATCAAGTTCAGTACAGACTCCTCTATTAGCAACCATGGCTTTGAAGCAGCTTATGACTCTGCTATTGAGGGTGAGTAACATACATCAAAGAGTTCAACGTGACTGTGCACATTGGTTAAATAAATTGTGTATATGTTTAATTAATGTAGATCTTACTGAGGAAAAACTATAAAAACATTTATTTTGTTTTTCAAATCTTCAGATCATTAGAAACTTTTATTGATCTTTCACATGTTTTGGTCCAGGCTGTGGAGATACCCTGACGAGTCCTTCAGGCACCGTCACAAGTCCTGGCCACCCCAGCAGCTACCCCCATGGTGCCAACTGTACCTGGTACATCAGTGTTGCACCAGGGAACCTGATCCGACTATCATTTGACTCATTCAACCTGGAATACCATGTTAACTGCAACTATGATTACCTTGAAGTTTATGACAATGGTACGGCACAGACTGGAAACAAGATTGGCAGGTAAAACCAGCACGTCTTCACACATGCAAATATAAACCAATAAAAACTGAAATTGGTTTTCTTATTAGTCAAATTATGTGACACTTAAAATCTTAGACAAAATCCAAAATAGATCAATAATGATGTACTGGCTACTTTTTAAACTGGTTTAAAATATTTGTTCTAAATAACAGGAATACGTGTCTTTGTCTGAAAACTGACCACCTCATTTCAGGTCCTGGGTGATGCTGGTCCCCAGAAACCTGAATGAGTGCACTATAGTTACAGGTGTGTTGTGTATGATATTGGGGACAGGTGTGGAGGATCTTCCTGATGTCCACTGTTATTTCATCAGTTTTTAGAGTATTGAGCTCTAGATGGTTCTGACTGCACCAGAGGACCAGCTGCTCCACTTCCTGTCTGTAAGCAGACTCATCTCTGTCCCTGATGAGGACGATGACCATTGTGTCATCTGCAAACTTCAGGAGTTTAACAGATGGATCGCTGGAGGAGCAGCTGTTGGTGAGGGAGAATAGCAGGGGGGCAGGACACATCCCTGAGGGGCGCCAGTGCTGATGGTATGGGTGATGGATATTATTTTCTCAGCCTCACCTGCTGCTTCCTGTCCATCAGAAAGTTTGTGATCCACTGACAGGTAGAAGCTGGGACAGAGAGCTGGGACAGTTTAGATTGGAGGACATCTGGGAGGATGGTGTTAAACGCTGAGCTGAAGTCCATGAACAGCGACCTGGTTTACGTCCCTGCAGTGCGGAGGTGTTGCAGGATGTAATGTAGCTCCATGCTGACTGACTGCATCATCCACTGACCTGTTTGCCCTGTATGCAAACTGCAGGGGGTCCAACAGAGTCCTGTGATGGACCTCAGGGGGTTTAACACCTTTTAAAGGATTTCATGACCACAGACGTCAGGGTCTGTCAGTTAGTCACTGGATGGAGGATTTTTTGGGGACCAGGATGATGGTGGAGTTTTTGAGGCAGGATGGGACTTTGCAAAGCTCCAGTGAGGTGTTAGTTCCTCTTTTGTCTCAGTCTTCCATCTTCTCACAGTTCGGATTTCAGACTGTTTGAGCTTGTGTCTGTAGGTAGAACATCAACCCTGCAGTGATCAGACAGTGGTTGGACAGGTAACACGTTGTCTCTGATTGGACAGGTAACATGCTGTCTCTGGTTGGACAAGTAACACGCTGTCTCTGATTGGACAGGTAACATGCTGTCTCTGATTGGACAGGTAACATGCTGTCTCTGGTTGGACAAGTAACACGCTGTCTCTGATTGGACAGGTAACATGCTGTCTCTGGTTGGACAGGTAACACGTTGTCTCTGATTGGACAGGTAACATGCTGTCTCTGGTTGGACAGGTAACACGCTGTCTCTGGTTGGACAGGTAACACGCTGTCTCTGGTTGGACAGGTAACACGTTGTCTCTGATTGGACAGGTAACATGCTGTCTCTGGTTGGACAGGTAACACGCTGTCTCTGATTGGACAGGTAACATGCTGTCTCTGGTTGGACAGGTAACACGCTGTCTCTGATTGGACAGGTAACATGCTGTCTCTGGTTGGACAGGTAACACGTTGTCTCTGATTGGACAGGTAACATGCTGTCTCTGGTTGGACAGGTAACACGTTGTCTCTGATTGGACAGGTAACACGCTGTCTCTGGTTGGACAGGTAACACGCTGTCTCTGGTTGGACAGGTAACACGCTGTCTCTGGTTGGACAGGTAACACGCTGTCTCTGGTTGGACAGGTAACATGCTGTCTCTGGTTGGACACTTAACACGCTGTCTCTGGTTGGACAGGTAACACGTTGTCTCTGATTGGACAGGTAACATGCTGTCTCTGGTTGGACAGGTAACACGTTGTCTCTGATTGGACAGGTAACACGATGTCGCTGTCTCTGGTTGGACAGGTAACACGCTGTCTCTGGTTGGACAGTTAACACGCTGTCTCTGGTTGGACAGGTAACACGCTGTCTCTGGTTGGACAGGTAACACGTTGTCTCTGATTGGACAGGTAACATGCTGTCTCTGGTTGGACAGGTAACACGTTGTCTCTGATTGGACAGGTAACATGCTGTCTCTGATTGGACAGGTAACATGCTGTCTCTGGTTGGACAAGTAACACGCTGTCTCTGATTGGACAGGTAACATGCTGTCTCTGGTTGGACAGGTAACACGCTGTCTCTGATTGGACAGGTAAAATGCTGTCTCTGATTGGACAGGTAACACGCTGTCTCTGGTTGGACAGGTAACACGCTGTCTCTGGGTGGACAGGTAACACGCTGTCTCTGGTTGGACAAGTAACACGCTGTCTCTGGTTGGACAGGTAACACGTTGTCTCTGATTGGACAGGTAACATGCTGTCTCTGGTTGGACAGGTAACACGTTGTCTCTGATTGGACAGGTAACATGCTGTCTCTGGTTGGACGGGTAACACGCTGTCTCTGGTTGGACAGTTAACACGCTGTCTCTGGTTGGACAGGTAACACGCTGTCTCTGGTTGGACAGGTAACACGCTGTCTCTGGTTGGACGGGTAACATGCTGTCTCTGGTTGGACAGGTAACACGTTGTCTCTGGTTGGACAAGTAACACGCTGTCTCTGATTGGACAGGTAACATGCTGTCTCTGGTTGGACAGGTAACACGTTGTCTCTGATTGGACAGGTAACATGCTGTCTCTGGTTGGACAGTTAACACGCTGTCTCTGGTTGGACAGGTAACACGCTGTCTCTGGTTGGACAGGTAACACGCTGTCTCTGGTTGGACAGGTAACACGTTGTCTCTGATTGGACAGGTAACATGATGTCTCTGGTTGGACAGGTAACACGCTGTCTCTGGTTGGACAGCTAACACGCTGTCTCTGGTTGGACAGGTAACACGCCGTCTCTGGTTGGACAGGTAACACGCTGTCTCTGGTTGGACAAGTAACACGCTGTCTCTGATTGGACAGGTAACATGCTGTCTCTGGTTGGACAGGTAACACACTGTCTCTGATTGGACAGGTAACATGCTGTCTCTGGTTGCACAGGTAACACGTTGTCTCTGATTGGACAGGTAACATGCTGTCTCTGGTTGGACAGGTAACACGTTGTCTCTGATTGGACAGGTAACATGCTGTCTCTGGTTGGACAAGTAACACGCTGTCTCTGATTGGACAGGTAACATGCTGTCTCTGGTTGGACAGGTAACACGTTGTCTCTGATTGGACAGGTAACATGCTGTCTCTGGTTGGACAGGTAACATGCTGTCTCTGGTTGGACAGTTAACACGCTGTCTCTGGTTGGACAGGTAACACGCTGTCTCTGGTTGGACAGGTACACGCTGTCTCTGGTTGGACAGGTAACACGTTGTCTCTGATTGGACAGGTAACACGCTGTCTCTGATTGGACAGGTAACACGTTGTCTCTGATTGGACAGGTAACATGCTGTCTCTGGTTGGACAGGTAACACGTTGTCTCTGATTGGACAGGTAACATGCTGTCTCTGGTTGGACAGGTAACACGCTGTCTCTGATTGGACAGGTAACATGCTGTCTCTGATTGGACAGGTAACACGTTGTCTCTGATTGGACAGGTAACATGCTGTCTCTGGTTGGACAGTTAACACGCTGTCTCTGGTTGGACAGGTAACACGCTGTCTCTGGTTGGACAGGTAACACGCTGTCTCTGGTTGGACAAGTAACACGCTGTCTCTGATTGGACAGGTAACATGCTGTCTCTGATTGGACAGGTAACATGCTGTCTCTGGGTGGACAAGTAACATGCTGTCTCTGGTTGGACAGGTAACACGTTGTCTCTGATTGGACAGGTAACACGTTGTCTCTGATTGGACAGGTAACATGCTGTCTCTGGTTGGACAGGTAACACGTTGTCTCTGATTGGACAGGTAACACGCTGTCTCTGTCTCTGGTTGGACAGGTAACACGCTGTCTCTGGTTGGACAGTTAACACGCTGTCTCTGGTTGGACAGGTAACACGCTGTCTCTGGTTGGACAGGTAACACGCTGTCTCTGGTTGGACAGTTAACACGCTGTCTCTGGTTGGACAGGTAACACACTGTCTCTGGTTGGACAGTTAACATGCTGTCTCTGGTTGGACAGGTAACACGTTGTCTCTGATTGGACAGGTAACATGCTGTCTCTGGTTGGACAGGTAACACGTTGTCTCTGATTGGACAGGTAACACGTTGTCTCTGGTTGGACAGGTAACACGCTGTCTCTGGTTGGACAGGTAACACGCTGTCTCTGGTTGGACAGTTAACACGCTGTCTCTGGTTGGACAGTTAACATGCTGTCTCTGGTTGGACAGGTAACACACTGTCTCTGGTTGGACAGTTAACATGCTGTCTCTGGTTGGACAGTTAACACGCTGTATCTGGTTGGACAGGTAACACGCTGTCTCTGGTTGGACAGTTAACACGCTGTCTCTGGTTGGACAGTTAACACGCTGTCTCTGGTTGGACAGGTAACACGCTGTCTCTGGTTGGACAGGTAACACGCTGTCTCTGGTTGAGTTTTCCTAAGTGTGTTTGAACGCCCCATCACGTGCAGCTCAGCTGATCAGTTAGAAGGATGTGGTGGTTTCTTACTTTTTGCTGCTGCTCGTTGTTGAATTCCAGCTGCTTGTGTTGAAGACTTGCAGCCTTGCAGACTCACATGTGATTCGTTATGGAACCAGGAAGTCTGGACGTGTAAATAATGATTCTGGTCTGGACCAGAAACTAGAGACCACCCAGCTGACTGAGATCCAGATCTGTTACAATGTGACTTTATTTTCAACATCAGTGGGACATTAGACTGTTGTGTGATTATTACACTGTAAAATTTTTATATACTGTACCTTTAAGAGTGCTGACAAGGGAAATTGTCACAGCAGTTGAAATAAAGTAGTATAAAAAGGTATAAGTCAAAAGAAAGATGTATAAAATTCAATCAAGAAGCACTGCACTACAAAGATGACAGTCTAAATAATTTTTGAGGCAATTATAATAATTCATTATGTTTTGTATTTGCAGGTATTGTGGGCGTTCTATACCTCCATCTATCACAAGTACTGATAACCAGCTGACCTTGCTGTTTGTGTCGGATTCAAGTTTAAACACGGAGGGATTTTCTGCTCGTTACATTTCTTTTAATGCCTCCACAGGTACACAACGGATACGTCAGATGTCTTCAGTTTTTGATAAATAAAATGTTTGGATATTTGTTTTAAACAAAAAAAACATTAGGTCAGCGTTCTCTACAAGTTTTATCCACAGGAATGAGTAGTAAATTATGAGAGACACGCTAATTGACTGAGTGTTTGTATCAGCATGTGATCATTAGATGACTGAAGTTACAGGTACTGAGTATCAATCAGAACATGGAGTTAAACATTAACAACTCTGTTTAATAGAACTCAACGTTAGTGGTTGTAGATGCTGCATAAGATGTGTATCTCCATCCATCTTATTCTGCTTCCGGGGTCGAGTTGCAGAGGCAGCGGTCTAAGCAGGGACGCCCTGACTTCCCTGTCCACACACACCTCTTCCAGCTCTGCTCAAGTTGTTCAATTCGGTCCATAAAAATAATGATCAGAACCAGCGACAAAGGACAGCCCTGGTGGAGGAAACAGGTGCACCGGAAACAAGTCTGACTTGAACCAAGCTCCTGCTGTGGTCATACAGGGAAGGGACAGAATCCCAAACCCGGTACTCCCAGAGCCCCCCCCACAGGACACCTCGAGAGACATGGTCAAACACCTTCCCTAGATCCGCACATGTGGCCTAGTTGGGTAAACTCCCATGAACCCTTGAGCACCTGATGGAGGTATAGAGCTGGTCCAGTGTTCCACCACCAGGATGAAAACCACACTGTTTTTCTTGAATCCGAGGTTCAACTTATGGTCAAATTCTCCATCTCAGCACCCTTAATGGACCTAACCATGGAGGCTGAGGTGTGTGATTCCCCTGTAGTTGGAACACACCCTCTGGTCCCCCTTCTTAAATAGAGGGAACACCACCCCAGTCTGCCAATCCAGAGGCACTGTCCTTTACCACTACACAATATTACAGATACATGTCAACCAAGAAGGTCCTACAACATCCAGAGACTTGAGGTACTCAGAATGGATCTCATCCACCCTGAAGCCTTGTCATCAAGTAGCTTAGCAACCACCTTGGTGACTTCAGCCTAAGTGATGGACAAGTCCTGCTCCGAGTCCCTGGTCTCTGTTTCCTCATCAGAAGACGTGACGGTGGGATTGAGGAGATCTTTGATATATTCCTTCCACCATCCAACAACATCTCCAGTTGAAGTCCGCAGCTTGTATCCTTTACTCGTGTCCACTTTCGGGTTCGGGGGTTGCTGCTATGACAGGGACAGATGACCTCGCGACCACAGCTTCAAGCAGCAACAATAGAGGAGAACATGGTCCACCCTGACTCCATGTCTCAAACCTTATCTCCAACTCATCAAACACAAAGTTCTCTCCTGAGCAGTTGTTCAGGCTTCATGAATTCTTCTGAAATTACTTGATAACAACATCTGTGGCTCAAGTTGGCCTTAACTTAAACATGGTACAATATTACACAGGTACTGCCTTGTTTTAAATGTAAACCTGCAAGCTTCATTCCAATAAAAAATCTTTTCACTAGTCTAAATTAACCAATAGGAAACATTTATAGTCACCCAAATATTATTTGCCAGAATGATGTAGAGCCTGTAATAAAGTGAGTTTTATTTGTGTTGTGCATTTAGACCATAAAGGAAGACGATATGATTTCCTATCAGGAAGCTTAGAGAATGTTATTCAAAAGTATCATACAATATATTTATAAATGTCAAACATCCCATAGTGTTCAATAGTAGTATAAGAGTTGTTCATTATTAGATCATTAGTCAGAATACTAATATTATCCTAATGTATTTTTCCACAGACTGTGGGGAGACCTTCACCTCCCCTACAGGTTCTTTCAGTTCACCCAACTATCCTAACAACTACCCAAACAGCAGAGACTGTGTCTTTACCATCACTGTTCAGCTCAACATGCAGATCATGTTGAACTTTACAGATTTTGAGTTAGAGGGGTCCACTCCATCCTGCAGCTTTGACTTTGTGGAGATCAGGTGAGAAAATGTTTTAGGTTCTGGTTTGCTGAGCGATTAAAAACAACCTGCAATCTGATGAAATCTAAAGCAACATTTAACTGGTCATTACATTTGTGTAATGTGTAATAACTTTCTACTCTTTAACATCCCGTCACAGCCATTATAACTAAATCCTGATATGATTAAACAGAACAATGACATTTTGTCCTTCCTCCTACTCGTGCAGGGACGGGGGCTTTGAGACGTCTCCCTTGATTGGTAGGTTTTGTGCCAATCAAAGACCTCCAGTTCTGGTGTCCCATAGCAACCGTATCTGGGTACGGTTTCACTCCGATTCTTTTTTCACATATCGTGGCTTCATGGCCCACTGGGATGGAACACAGACCGGTAAGGATGTTATATTTTATATTTTGTTAGTTTCACAACTTTGACCAGGTTAGGAAGACAATCGCAAACTCCTCAAATAATTAAATATTTACATCATGAGTTCTATGTTTGCTGTTTGTACTGCACATTCTACCAAAAACTGTAAAACAAAGCTACATATACAACAGTAGGAATGTAGCATATTTCATTTTTCTAAGTCTGTTTGGTTCATTCTGTCAGCTTTTTGCAGTCGATACCTCTTTTTATTTAGTTTCATTCTTTTATTTTCCAAGGCTGCGGAGGAACACTGACAACTGCATCTGGAGGATTTTCCTCTCCTAACTACCCTCTACCATACCACCCTAACGCAGAGTGCTACTGGACCATAAAGACCAACCAGGGGAACCAAGTGGAGCTCTCTTTTTCAGATTTTCACCTAGAGTCCAGCTCTTCCTGCTCTTATGATTACCTAGCAGTGAGTAATGTCTCTAAATAATCTGGGTTTGTAATGCAGCAGCTGAAGTAGTTCTTTACTCAGTTTATCTGGTGATCTAAACTCTGCAGACTGTGATATACATGACTGAACTGGAGACACAGAGACATTGTTTTTAGGAAGGGACAGAGCAGACTGGACTTCCTCAGGAAGATTAGATCCTTCAATAGCTACGTTTACATGGGCACATTTAATCAGAATAAACGCCCAATCGGATAAAAAATACGTCATGTAAACATGTCAATCAGATTGTTTTGATCTGATGCAGCCTGATCAGAATGAAATTTCCTTCCGATCGAGAGGGGTGGTTTTGTCCGATCTTCATTCGGATAGACGTGCATGTATACACCCATTAGGAAAGAAAGGGTGAAAAAAGCCCACTGCGCATGCGTACAACTTCAGCGTGACGTCTTTCTGCTTTCGCAGACCCAAGTAGAAAACATAGCGGGAGGTAAACAGAAGTGGTCTGCTGGTGCAGTCATCCTGTCATCCTGCTCTCCTCTCCTGTGGTGGAGGAGCAGTAGTAATATGTATTCAGCCTCTAGCTTGGTTAATGCGACCAGTAAAAACCCAAACATAAAGGTAATCACCTGCAGAAGGTCCATATTGGGGATAACGTGAGTCAGCTCGAGCACATGATGGGGCGGGAAAGACGTCCAGAAAGGACGGAGTTTGTTTACTTTTTTTTCTTCCCCCAGAAAGACAACTCGCTGTGCGCATGCTCAACTCATTTAACCTGATTGAGTGCTTGGTGCATGTGTACTCATGACATGATCAGATCATTTCAGTTAGTGTCCATGTGAACAGGGATTTGGGAATTCAGATCGACCAAGATTTTAATCAGATTGGCGAAATTTGGCGCATGTAAACATAGCTAATGTTTGCAGTGAGATGTTGAAGATCTTTTATAAGTCTGTTGTTGAGAATGTGATCACATTTGCAGTCACCTGTTGGGGGCGGAGCATCAGCATCTTCATGTGACATGAAGAGGTTGAACAGATAAGGAGGACTGATTCTGTCCTGGAGACTGAACTGGAGTCTCTTGAGTTGATTGTCCAAAGGAGGATGAAGAACATGATGGAAAACCCTCATCATCCTCTTCAGAACACAGTAACTCAACAACAGAATGTCCTCAGTCAGAAGATTCTTCAGATCCAACACAGTCTGGACTGAATTTTGATTCTGAATTGAGATAAGTGATACAGATGCAAGTTGAGTTTCCTTTTCCAGCCTGTGTGGACGGATCATTCCCAAGGGTGGATTGACCATTGGGATCACCTGGAGTTTTCCTCGTGGCCTGGCTGCCGAAATGGCCTTCTGGTGACTGGGCCAAGGGCTAGGTGGAGCTTGACTTTTAAAGGAGAACGCCCGTTTTTTGCAATTGGGGCCTTATTTATTCTGTGAGATGTGTTTTACTCGTCATCAGTGGTACTTTTTTGCGATTCGGATTCGTCTCGGAGATTTTTGATTCACACGGCAAACACCTAAACGGCAATAAACGAGAGTCGGTTGGGCCTGCGCTCGCCGACCCTAAATCGGTTTAAAATCAGTTCAAATCCGTTATTTTTTTAATCTCATTCCTCATTTTGCTGTTGCACCCAGGATATGCGCAAAATCGACCCATTTTTTCTACACTGAAAACAAGAGCTCCGATTTGTGTGTTGCTACGAATAGCTAAGGAGTAGCAGTTTCAAACAACTTCCTTACAGGTAATACGTGAGTGGGCACGGAGAGATGACATCACTCTCCCGTCACTGTAAAAAATATCATTTCAATGAGCGCAGGATTCAAAATGGCACTGGAACGGAATAAACAATAGAGTATCTAAATGGCCAGATTAAAAAAATAACGGATTTGAACTGATTTTAAACCGATTTAGGGTCGGCGAACGCAGGCCCAACCGACTCTCGTTTATTGGCGTTTAGGTGTTTGCCGCGTGAATCAAAAATCTCCGAGACGAATCCGAATCGCAAAAAAGTACCACTGATGACGAGTAAAACACATCTCACAGAATAAATAAGGCCCCAATTGCAAAAAACGGGCGTTCTCCTTTAAATAAACAATCCGTTGTGCTGCTCATTAGACCATCTGCCCCGATGACGCTCACTAAGATGCAGCAGGAGAGCGTGAGAGCACAAACTGGCATTTGTTTTATTATTTACACTCTTACAACAATAGAAATACAACTGGACTCACTCTTAGGGTTTTGTAATAACTGGATGGTGGTGGCCTGGGATGATATCAAAATTCCCAGCTTGAATTATTGTCTCAGTTCGCCCCTGATCAGACCACTAGCTGTCCAGCTGTTCAGTAAAGATAAATGAGAGTGTAAAAACAAACAGATTTTACTCGTCTAGTTGAAACTATCTGCAGAGAAAGTCTCGTGTTTTGTCTGTAACAAAGGTGTAACTCAGAAAATCCCTCACACATTATGAAATCTGTCTTCTGCTGCTCTCATCCAACAATGTTTGTACTATCCTTATGAGTATTTAGTCTGTATCAACTGCATGTTTTTCATATTTGATTTATGGGTAGTCCTTTGTATGAGATAGAAACTGCTTTGTATTTAAGAGCATATCAGGAGTATAAAGTTGGTTTAGGAAGAAGTTCAAATGAACAGTATCATTCTTATGTTTGTGTTGGTTTTCAGGTGTTTGATGGAAACAGCAGCAGCGCTACAGAACTAGCCAGACTGTGTGGTATACAACACCCGAGCACTATTAACTCTTCCAGCAACCAGCTGTACATCAAACTTCGTACAGACAGCAGTGTGAGCGCTGGAGGTTTCCTGGCATCATATGAATCCAGTATGAAAACAAACACAATGTCTTCACAATGTAGGGGGAATGGCATGGAACTAGATTAATGCAAAAACAAAAAGTCGCCATATTAAAAATCTGTTCTAAACAAATTCATAGTAAATATTTGCAAATTCCTGCAAACATTGTGTTCACAGGTTTTTAATTTTTATTTCATGAAACATTCTACATTCAACATCAAAGTTTGAAGCTGCTCTAAAAATCAGAAATAAATCAGTATTAGAAATTAGGACTGTAACGATACACTGATGTATCGATATATCGCGATAAATGGAGGAATATCGTATCATGAGGTCCAATATCGATAATATCAATACAGTAAATATGTTGTACTGACCACCACAAGGCAGGACAACATGCGCTCTAACATTGTATAAAAAAAGACTCTGAACTGATGTGAAAGTGAATCAGTGACTTTATATCTGCAATATATTACCGTAATGAGCAACTATTAAACATATATGAAGCTTTATTAAATAACTCTTATTACATATTTCTCAGTAAAAAATATATTGTGAAATATTAGTTTTGCTAATAAACAAACTGATGTAAAAGGGAATGAGTGAGTTTGTTTCATACACTGTCAGAGTATCAAACAAAATAAATATTATCCAGAGAGTTTTGTTGAAAATGCAAAACAAAGAAAAGTTTGAATGTATCGTATCGTGTATTGTATCGTGTATCGTATCGTGAGCAATGTATAGAGATGCGTATCGTGGGATAATGCATCATTACAGCCCTGTTAGAAATGTTTAAAATCAATCCAAAAATCTGTCTGTCTGTCATTATTCTTTCTGTTTATAATATCTAACTACAATAACTTAGTCTCTGTGTTTGTTTGTGTTTGTTTACAGAATGTAACAACATACTGATCTCACGTAAACACATAGGAGTGATCGAGTCTCTGAACTTCCCAAATAACTATCCATCCAACTCCCTGTGCAGCTGGACCATCCAGGCCACCAGCGGAAACACCATCAACTACACCTTCACATCCTTCCAGTTAGAAGGAACCTCCAGCTCCTGTCTCTTTGACTACATCAAGGTACACGATACACACAATTCTGTCATATTACCTGGAGAAATACTGCTAAACTTTACATTTGATGTGAATTTGGATTTGATTTTATGTTTAATACAGTTGCTGTTTTTTATAATTACCAAGTAGTAAACTTATCCAGTTTTTTAAATAATTTTTTTACGTTATTTTCAGTCCTGTTTATATTTTACTATAACTTTCTTTTCAGTTGTTTTTGGTTCAGTTGGCAAAAAATTATTTAAGCTCCAAAATACTTCATGAACAAAGAACATTTTTAGTGTTTAGACTCAGTAATATTTTCCAACCATCATTTAAAAAACCTGACGTGTTACATGTGTTAATCTAAAGCTTTATAATCAGAGCTCATTAGAAATCATTTCTTTGTTAACGTTAGAATTTATTAACAAAGTTAATCATAGAAAAAAACTACAGACAGACTTATTTAAATAAAGGTCCCTTTAATTAGATTTTACATGTAATTTATCTTATTCTGGTCTTTAAATTAGTGAATTTTTACTTTTTCAGTTAAAACAATTATTTTGTTGTGTACTTAACGAGTAGACAGTTTATATTTATAATAATTGCAGGATCTAACATGTTTATATGGGTTTAAATCCACAAAGTATAGAAACTCTGACACACGGTCATATTCAATAAAAAGAATGAATCAGTGTTGATTTTATAACTAATAAGCACATTAAAGTTGTGGGTGTTTTAATTTCCCCCTCTGTTTTCTCTAAACGTTGCTTTGGTAGCTCCATGACGGGCCTAACGAACAAGCTCCTCTTATTGGTAAATTCTGTGGAAATTTCCCGCCTCCAGCCAACAGCACGACAAGCTCCTCCCTCACCATGGTGTTCCGAACCGACTCCTCCGTTTCCATGCCTGGGTTTCAGATGATGTGGTACCAGAGTGGTAAGGAAACAAGTTTATAGTTTATTTATGTCTGATAAGTTGTTTTCATGTAATTACAAACTGAGTCTGTTGCTTCATACATGGAAACATCATCCAGATTCTGTGGTAGAGATTTGTAGCTTTAGTGACGTTGACTGATTTATTTTGTTCTGAAGTTCTTAAAACTGCATTTGAAGAGTTTTCTGTTGTGGGTTTCTTGTTTATTTTGAGATTTATATTTATACAAATGTTCAGCTTGTCTTGCTTCAACATGGACAGATGTTCCACTTCAGGTTCAGGTCCTCTACCGGAGGCCTCGGCTGTTCCTGGAATCTGTTCTCACTGTTTTCTCACACCACTGATGGTTGTAATGACCTCTGGTACCACTGAGGCCTCGACTTCACACAACTTCTCTGTTAGTAGTATTAAGTCCTCTGTCCTCGTCCATATCAGCTCAGACTTTGTCCAGATTAACAAGGTCCAAGTCAGATTTTGGGGAAACCGTCACGCTTGTGTTAAGGTGGAACTCAAGTGTGAGAGATGGATGACAGATAGCGGACAAGCAGAGTGGACAGCAAACAGGTCGCACGCTGGTGACATCACAGGATGCTTGATTTGGACAGGAAGAAAGTCCGTTAGTGAGAGAGACGATTCAGGACAGACACAAAAACCCCAGGAAGACAAGTCCAACACACCATCCAGTTAATCAAACCCAGAGACAAAGTGAAGGTCACTCACATATAAATCTGATCCACAAGGTCTGAGGCAGACAGGCGATGAGACAGGACAGAAAACAGTTCAGGGTTCTGATGGTCAGACAAATCCAGCAGGGTCTCAGGCAAGGTGAGGTCGAGGACAGTCCAGGGTCAAAATCCACACAGTAATGGAGTCAAGAGCTCAGTGGTACCAGAGGTCATCAGAACCATCAGTGCTGTGGATCCTGAACTGCTCCAACAGATCCAGGACCAGCCTCAGAGATCTGTGTCCAGAAGAATAACTAAGATACTGAAAACAGACTCAGTTAGTAGATCTGTTAAAAACAAATAAACTTTTATTAAATATCTGTTTTACAGTTTGGCTCATGTGAGTTTTTATAAGTTTATTTTTTCTCATCTTGTATTTGTTTTTAGGTCGACTTCGTACAGGAAGTACACATAAATAAAAGTCATATCAATGTGTTTACACGTCTAATGAACAGATGTAGTTGTGGACTCGCCCACAGTTACACAAACCTGTAATAATAAATGAGTGTGTGTCTTCCAGGTTGTGGTGGAGAACTTTCTGGTCCCAGAGGCTCGTTCAGCAGTCCGGGTTATCCAGTCAGGTATCCTGATAATACAGAGTGTATCTGGTACGTGACGTCAGCTGCTGGCAGCAGCATCACGCTCACCATCCATGAGTTTGATGTGGAGTTTCACCAGGACTGTAACTATGATGTGCTGGAGGTCAGTTCTGCATTTTACTATCTACTATAAACAAGGCGGGGGGGGGGCGTCGGTGATCAACTTTTAACAAAGACGTTCATTTTTACAGTTTGAACTGGTTTAGCATCATCTGCAACACGTTTCCTGCACTAATGGACTGGGTTTGATCCTTATTTAAAATATAACCAAGAAAAATAAAACATCTTACTGGACAGATTTTAATAAAACTGTCAGAAAGTAAACACTGGACAAACATCTATAATCGATTAACCATGAACAGATTCTTTGTTTCTTGACGTGTCATCTTTCATCCAGAAAGTTTCAGATCATTTAAAGTGTTTCCTAACACTGATCCCTGAGGAACACCGTCCTCCATGTTTAACACGTCTCTCTGCTCCAGTACTCTTACATGTGATGAATGAATTATCTCAACACATTAACAGAATTTTTTGTTGATGACTCGTTTAAATAAATCAGTAAAACAAACATGCAGAGCAGCATCCTCGATGACCGGGTCTGAAAAACGCTGATCTAAGAACAGTGATATCACATCAATGTGTGGTCTCTGCAGTTCTCTTCAGTCCCTGCTAGAAGCATCTGAAACTGTATTTTGGACTTCTTCACAGGCGTATGGAGGTCCAGACATGTCGGCCCCCAGACTCGCCAGGCTCTGCAGCACCACAACAAACCCAATGCAAGTCTCCAGCACTGGGAACATGCTCACAGTGCGCTTCAAGTCCGACGCGTATGTCAGTGGACGAGGTTTCAATGCAAGCTGGGAAGAAGTCCAGGGAGGTGAGTCAGCTGTTTTATTATCATCAGAGGAATTTATGCGTCATTATTCTCTCTCAAAACATGTTTATAATCCTTTTTGTCTGATAACTCCAACTGAAACGGATTCAGTTCCAGTGCTAGACCAGGTGTGGTGCTAGAACTGGTTCTTTAAACACCTGTTTGTGTTTATGAAAACTCCTTATTGTTTTTTGTTAAACAGGCTGAAAACATGTACAATAGGGACACTTTATGTTTACTAATGAACCTACGTAAGTGTGAGTGAGTGTCTATATGTGGTCCTGTGATGGACAGGTGACCTGTCCAGGTGTGACCCCGCCTCACACCCAGCTGGAGGTAGACACCAGCTCCCTGCGACCCTGAACAGGAACAGTCTCCTCCCCTTCCGGTTGGTCCATGGGTCCCTGGCCGAAAAAATAATGAATGGAAGTCGAAGGAGTGATAAAAGTTATTTTCTGGTCCGCTTTGTCTTTCATCCTGAATCACACATGTTGTACCTCAATTTAAATGATAATTAATGATGTGAGTTTCTTTATCATGTGACCTCTAAGTTATTTGCTTTAAAAAATTCACAATTAAAATAACTACAAATTGGTGGTCGCATATATGACGTCACCGCAGAATCACCGTCTTTTCGCCGCCTCGCTTTTCCCTCGTTTTTACGCCCCCTGTTGAAATGCCTCTGTCTCCTAATACTCCTTACTTTGTTCTTGAAGAAAGATTTGAAGCTCGCTAAACTCACAGCCATGTTTTGTCTTCTGCTTCGTCTCGTTGAGCGGTTTGGTGACGTCAGTTTTGCTAGACCGGCTGTTGTAGTCCGCTACGTGTTTTTACACAAAACCTAAAATTACTTTTGCCGCGTGTCGAAACGGAGAAAATGGAAATAAAAGCAAGTATTTTCTACATAGTGTACCTTTAACTAACTCAGAGGTTTTAAACATGATTCTACTACATTTCATTGGTTGCTGGTTTGTTTGAACCTCCAGTTCCAGAACAAAATCTTTCCTTCAGTAATATGCAGCTGATGTGAAGAACAGCTGGTAAACACGACGTTAGACAAACCAACTGTTTCCACTAACAGTAGAAACAATCACCCGCCTCATTGTTACTGTTGAGTTTTATTATTAAAGAAATGTTAGTTTTGACTCTCCTGTCGTCCGTCCTGCAGGCTGCGGTGGTCCAGTCACGGCTCCATCAGGGGAGATTCACTCTCCTCTCTATCCAAACAGCTACCCAAACAACGTGGACTGTTCCTGGGTGATCAGTGTGGATCCTGGTCATCGGGTCTTCTGGAACTTCACTGATCTGGACATTGAATATCACAGCAACTGCCTCTGGGATTATGTAGATGTGAGAAAATAAGTTATTAAATTAATAGAATAATATGAAGAACATAAAGAGTCTTAATGTTCTGTGTGTTATCAGCACTGCTCCAGGTAAAAGCAGGTGTTTATGGAACAGTAAAATGTGTTGGCAGTTACTTACTTAGAAGAAAATAATTTAAAACACAACATTAAAAGATTTATTTGTCATCAGTATTCACCCGTCTGTCTGCCTGTCTGTCTGTCTGTCTGTAATCCTGTAGATCCATGATGGATCCAGCATGTCTTCTCCTCTGCTCGCCCATGTATGTGGTACGAGTGCTCCTCCTATAACTTCTACAACGAACACCATCTATGTTCGGTTCAGATCCGACTCCAGCACCAGCCATCGAGGCTTCAGTGCTCGATTCTCTGAGGGTGAGTTTCACTGACTAAATCTAAATGATTATTGTTGGATCCTTCAGTCTGTCTCATTAAACACACATTAGATTCTATGAGAACAGATTTCTGTTGTGTCTCATTTTAATCAAAGAGAAATAAAGTACAAATATTTAATTTAAAAGCTGTGATTTAAAGATGTCCAAATAGGAACCTCGATGATCATCAAAGCAAATACATTCAAATTGGTGTAGGGAACAGGTCCCTTGCTGTAATAAAAATGTTTTGAACATGTCAGTCTGCAGCTGAAGTTTGGTTACTTCACTCACAGCAGGTGGAACTACTGAGTTGTTAAAAGCAGTTACATTTTAAAACACAAAGTTAAGAAACATCGTTACACTGACACAGTGTCACGATGAAAAAGAATTACACTAAAGACACAGTAAAAACTAGAAAAGCACTCAGAGAGCGCAGACCTCCACCAAGTGGACATATTGTAGAAAGTACTATGTCCTTATCCTTAAAAAACTTCCTGGATCAAGACGGTAATCCCCCAAAATCTAATCGATTCTTCCCAGGGTCATTTCTGACCTTTCCTGAAAAATGTATTTAAATCCATCCATAAGAGTTATCCTGCTAACAGACAGACAGACAGACAGACAGGTAGACAGACAGACCCTGATGAAAACATTACCTCCTTGGCTGAGGTAAAGATGTCTACATTCAAACTTGAAGATGTCCTCTTTAGCACTAACGTTGGACATGTTACTAAACCAAACATTGAACTTTTATCTGGGTTAAACAGAAACATGTGAGGAAATCTTGGAAACATCTAGAATAAACTGATTCTACGTGTTTTATTGTGTCACTTTTCTCACCTGCTCTTGTTTTAGAAACCTGCTATTATGATGATGTTGCATTTTATGTGTTGCTGTACATGTGCTACTGTACATGTGTTGCTGTACATGTGCTACTGTACATGTGTTGCTGTACATGTGCTGCTGTACATGTGCTGCTATACATGTGCTGCTGTACATGTGCTGCTGTACATGTGCTGCTGTACATGTGCTGCTATACATGTGCTGCTGTACATGTGCTGCTGTACATGTGCTGCTATACATGTGCTGCTGTACATGTGCTGCTATACATGTGCTGCTGTACATGAGCTGCTGTACATGAGCTGCTGTACATGTGCTGCTGTACATGTGCTGCTGTACATGAGCTGCTGTACATGTGCTGCTATACATGTGCTGCTGTACATGTGCTGTTGTACATGTGCTCCTGTACATGTGCTGCTGTACATGTGCTGCTGTACATGTGCTGCTGTACATGAGCTGCTGTACATGTGCTGTTGTACATGTGCTCCTGTACATGTGCTGCTGTACATGTGTTGCTGTACATGTGCTACTGTACATGTGCTGCTGTACATGTGCTGCTGTACATGTGCTGTGCTACATGTGTTGCTGTACATGTGCTGCTGTACATGTGTTGCTGTACATGTACTGCTGTACATTGCTGCTGTACATGTGCTGCTGTACATGTGCTGCTGTACATGAGCTGCTGTACATGTGCTGCTGTACATGTGCTGCTGTACATGTGCTGCTGTACATGTGCTGCTGTACATGTGCTGTTGTACATGTGCTCCTGTACATGTGCTGCTGTACATGTGCTGCTATACATGTGCTGCTGTACATGTGCTGCTGTACATGAGCTGCTGTACATGAGCTGCTGTACATGAGCTGCTGTACATGTGCTGCTGTACATGTGTTGCTGTACATGTGCTGCTGTACATGTGCTGTGCTACATGTGCTGCTGTACATGTGCTGCTGTACATGAGCTGCTGTACATGTGCTGTTGTACATGTGCTGCTGTACATGTGCTGCTGTACATGTAATGCTGTACATATGCTGCTGTACATGTGCTGCTGTACATGTGCTGTTGTACATGTGCTACTGTACATGTGCTGCTGTACATGTGCTGCTGTACATGTGCTACTGTACATGTGCTGCTGTACATGTGCTGCTGTACATGTGCTCCTGTACATGTGCTGCTATACATGTGCTGCTGTACATGTGCTGCTGTACATGAGCTGCTGTACATGTGCTGTTGTACATGTGCTCCTGTACATGTGCTGCTGTACATGGGCTGCTGTACATGTGCTGTTCTACATGTGCTGCTATACATGTGCTGCTATACATGTGCTGCTGTACATGAGCTGCTGTACATGAGCTGCTGTACATGTGCTGCTGTACATGTGCTGCTGTACATGTGCTGTTGTACATGTGCTCCTGTACATGTGCTGCTGTACATGTGCTCCTGTACATGTGCTGCTATACATGTGCTGCTGTACATGTGCTGCTGTACATGAGCTGCTGTACATGTGCTGTTGTACATGTGCTGCTGTACATGTGCTGTGTACATGTGTTGCTGTACATGTGCTGCTGTACATGTGTTGCTGTACATGTGCTACTGTACATGTGTTGCTGTACATGTGTTGCTGTACATGTGCTGCTGTACATGTGCTGCTGTACATGTGCTCCTGTACATGTGCTGCTATACATGTGCTGCTGTACATGTGTTGCTGTACATGTGCTGCTGTACATGTGTTGCTGTACATGTGGTGTTGTACATGTGCTGCTGTACATGTGCTGTTGTACATGTGCTGCTGTACATGTGCTGTTGTACATGTGTCGCTGTAAAGGTGCTGATGTACATGTGCTACTGTACATGTGCTGCGGTACATGTGCTGCTGTACATGTGCTGCTGTACATGAGCTGCTGTACATGTGCTGTTGTACATGTGCTGCTGTACATGTGCTGCTGTACATGTGCTGCTGTACATGTGTTGCTGTACATGTGCTGCTGTACATGTGCTGCTGTACATGTGTTGCTGTACATGTGCTGCTGTACATGAGCTGCTGTACATGTGCTGCTGTACATGTGCTGCTGTACATGTGCTGCTGTACATGGGCTGTTGTACATGAGCTGCTGTACATGTGCTGCTGTACATGCGTTGCTGTACATGTGCTACTGTACATGTGCTGCTGTACATGTGTTGCTGTACATGTGCTTCTGTACATGTGCTGTGCTACATGTGCTGCTGTACATAAGCTGCTGTACATGTGCTGCTGTACATGTGCTGCTGTACATGTGCTGCTGTACATGTGCTACTGTACATGTGCTGTGCTACATGTGCTGCTGTACATGTGCTGTGCTACATGTGTTGCTGTACATGTGCTGCTGTACATGTGCTGCTGTACATGTGCTGCTGTACATGTGCTTCTACATGTGCTGCTGTACATGTGCTGCTGTACATGAGCTGCTGTACATGTGTTGTTGTACATGTGCTGCTGTACATGTGCTGCTGTACATGTGTTGTTGTACATGTGCTGCTGTACATGTGCTGCTGTACATGTGCTGCTGTACATGTGCTGCTGTACATGTACTGCTGTACATGTGCTGCTGTACATGTGCTGCTGTACATGAGCTGCTGTACATGTGCTGTTGTACATGTGCTGCTGTACATGTGCTGCTGTACATGTGTTGCTGTACATGTGCTTCTGTACATGTGCTGTGCTACATGTGCTGCTGTACATAAGCTGCTGTACATGTGCTGCTGTACATGTGCTGCTGTACATGTGCTGTGCTACATGTGCTGCTGTACATGTGCTGTGCTACATGTGCTGCTGTACATGTGCTGCTATACATGTACTGCTGTACATGTGCTGCTGTACATGTGCTGCTGTACATGTGCTGTTGTACATGAGCTGCTGTACATGTGCTCCTGTACATGTGCTGCTGTACATGTGTTGCTGTACATGTGCTTCTGTACATGTGCTGTGCTACATGTGCTGCTGTACATAAGCTGCTGTACATGTGCTGCTGTACATGTGCTGCTGTACATGTGCTGCTGTACATGTGCTGCTGTACATGTGCTGCTGTACATGTGCTGCTGTACATGTACTGCTGTACATGTGCTGCTGTACATGTGCTGCTGTACATGTGCTGTTGTACATGAGCTGCTGTACATGTGCTGCTGTACATGTGCTGTTGTACATGTGCTGCTGTACATGTGTTGCTGTACATGTGTTGCTGTACATGTGGTGCTGTACATGTGCTGCTGTACATGTGCTGCTGTACATGTGCTGCTGTACATGTGCTGCTGTACATGTGCTGCTGTAAATGTGCTGCTGTACATGTGCTGCTATACATGTGCTGCTATACATGTGCTGCTGTACATGTGCTGCTGTACATGTGCTGTTGTACATGAGCTGCTGTACATGTGCTGCTGTACATGTGCTACTGTACATGTGCTGCTGTACATGTGTTGCTGTACATGTGCTACTGTACATGTGCTGTTCTACATGTGCTGCTGTACATGTGTTGCTGTACATGTGTTGTTGTACATGTGCTGCTGTACATGTGTTGCTGTACATGTGCTACTGTACATGTGTTGCTGTACATGTGCTGCTGTACATGTGCTGCTGTACATGTGCTGCTGTACATGTGCTGTGCTACATGTGCTGCTGTACATGTGCTGTGCTACATGTGTTGCTGTACATGTGCTGCTGTACATGTGCTGTTGTACATGTGTCGCTGTAAAGGTGCTGATGTACATGTGCTCCTGTACATGAGCTGCTGTACATGTGCTGTTGTACATGTGCTCCTGTACATGTGCTGCTGTACATGTGTTGCTGTACATGTGCTACTGTACATGTGCTGTGCTACATGTGCTGCTGTACATGTGCTGTGCTACATGTGCTGCTGTACATGTGCTGCTGTACATGTGCTGCTATACATGTGCTGCTATACATGTGCTGCTATACATGTGCTGCTGTACATGTGCTGCTGTACATGTGCTGCTGTACATGTGCTGTTGTACATGAGCTGCTGTACATGTGCTGCTGTACATGTGCTGTTGTACATGAGCTGCTGTACATGTGTTGCTGTACATGTGTTGCTGTACATGTGGTGTTGTACATGTGCTGCTGTACATGTGCTGCTGTACATGTACTGCTGTACATATG
Organism: Pachypanchax playfairii; assembly: GCA_006937955.1. Taxonomy (NCBI): domain Eukaryota; kingdom Metazoa; phylum Chordata; class Actinopteri; order Cyprinodontiformes; family Aplocheilidae; genus Pachypanchax; species Pachypanchax playfairii. The sequence continues at coordinate 477,234 of SSNP01000125.1, read as the reverse complement.
CTGCTGTACATGTGCTGCTGTACATGTGCTGTTGTACATGAGCTGCTGTACATGTGCTCCTGTACATGTGCTGCTGTACATGTGTTGCTGTACATGTGCTGCTGTACATGAGCTGCTGTACATGTGCTCCTGTACATGTGCTGCTGTACATGCGTTGCTGTACATGTGCTGCTGTACATGTGCTGTTGTACATGTGCTCCTGTACATGTGCTGCTGTACATGTGCTGCTGTACATGTGCTGCTGTACATGTGCTGCTACATGTGCTGTGCTACATGTGCTGCTGTACATGTGCTGTGCTACATGTGCTGCTGTACATGTGCTGTTGTACATGTGCTCCTGTACATGTGCTGCTGTACATGTGCTGCTATACATGTGCTGCTGTACATGTGTTGCTGTACATGTGCTGCTGTACATGTGCTGTTGTACATGTGCTCCTGTACATGTGCTGCTGTACATGTGTTGCTGTACATGTGCTACTGTACATGTGCTGTGCTACATGTGCTGCTGTACATGTGCTCCTGTACATGTGCTGCTGTACATGTGCTGCTGTACATGAGCTGCTGTACATGTGCTGCTGTACATGTGCTGTTGTACATGTGCTCCTGTACATGTGCTGCTGTACATGTGTTGCTGTACATGTGGTGTTGTACATGTGCTGCTGTACATGTGCTGTTGTACATGTGCTGCTGTACATGTGCTGTTGTACATGTGCTGCTGTACATGTGCTGCTGTACATGTGCTGCTGTACATGCGTTGCTGTACATGTGCTACTGTACATGTGCTGCTGTACATGTGCTGCTGTACATGAGCTGCTGTACATGAGCTGCTGTACATGTGCTGCTGTACATGTGCTGCTGTACATGAGCTGCTGTACATGTGCTGCTGTACATGTGCTGCTGTACATGTGCTGCTGTACATGTGTTGCTGTACATGTGCTGCTGTACATGTGTTGCTGTACATGTGCTACTGTACATGTGCTGTGCTACATGTGCTGCTGTACATGTGCTGTGCTACATGTGTTGCTGTACATGTGCTGCTGTACATGTGCTGTGCTACATGAGCTGCTGTACATAAGCTGCTGTACATGTGCTGCTGTACATGGGCTGCTGTACATGTGCTGCTATACATGTGCTGCTGTACATGTGCTGCTCTACATGTGCTACTGTACATGTACTGCTGTACATGTGCTGCTGTACATGTGCTGCTGTACATGTGCTGTTGTACATGAGCTGCTGTACATGTGCTGCTGTACATGTGCTCCTGTACATGTGCTGCTGTACATGTGTTGCTGTACATGTGCTGCTGTACATGAGCTGCTGTACATGTGCTGCTGTACATGTGCTGCTGTATGTGCTGCTATACATGTGCTGCTGTACATGTGCTGCTGTATGTGCTGCTGTACATGAGCTGCTGTACATGTGCTCCTGTACATGTGCTGCTGTACATGTGCTCCTGTACATGTGCTGCTGTACATGTGCTGCTGTACATGTGCTCCTGTACATGTGCTGCTGTACATGTGCTGCTGTACATGTGCTGCTATACATGTGCTGCTGTACATGTGCTGCTGTACATGTGCTGCTGTACATGTGCTGTGCTACATGTGCTGCTGTACATGTGCTGTGCTACATGTGCTGCTGTACATGTGTTGCTGTACATGTGCTGCTGTACATGTGCTCCTGTACATGTGCTGCTGTACATGTGCTGCTGTACATGTGTTGCTGTACATGTGGTGTTGTACATGTGCTGCTGTACATGTGCTGCTGTACATGTGCTGTTGTACATGTGCTGCTGTACATGTGCTGCTGTACATGTGCTGCTGTACATGTGCTGCTGTACATGTACTGCTGTACATGTGCTGCTGTACATGTGCTGCTGTACATGTGTTGCTGTACATGTGCTACTGTACATGTGCTGTTCTACATGTGCTGCTGTACATGTGTTGCTGTACATGTGCTACTGTACATGTACTGCTGTACATGTGCTGCTGTACATGTGCTGCTGTACATGTGCTGCTGTACATGAGCTGCTGTACATGTGCTGCTGTACATGTGCTGTTGTACATGAGCTGCTGTACATGTGCTGCTGTACATGTGCTCCTGTACATGTGCTGCTGTACATGTGTTGCTGTACATGTGCTGCTGTACATGAGCTGCTGTACATGTGTTGTTGTACAGGAGCTGCTGTACAGGAGCTGCTGTACATGAGCTGCTGTACATGTGCTGCTGTACATGTGCTGCTGTACATGTGCTGCTCTACATGTGCTGCTGTACATGTGCTGCTGTACATGAGCTGCTGTACATGTGCTGTTGTACATGTGCTCCTGTACATGAGTTGCTGTACATGTGCTGCTGTACATGTGTTGCTGTACATGTGGTGCTGTACATGTGCTGCTGTACATGTGCTGCTGTACATGTGCTGCTGTACATGTGATGCTGTACATGTGCTACTGTACATGTGCTGTGCTACATGTGCTGCTGTACATGTGCTGTGCTACATGTGTTGCTGTACATGTGCTGCTGTACATGTGTTGCTGTACATGAGCTACTGTACATGTGCTGTTGTACATGTGCTCCTGTACATGTGCTGCTGTACATGTGCTCCTGTACATGTGCTGCTGTACATGTGCTGCTGTACATGTGCTGCTGTACATGTGCTGCTATACATGTGCTGCTATACATGTGCTGCTGTACATGTGCTACTGTACATGTGCTGCTGTACATGTGCTGCTGTACATGTGCTACTGTACATGTGCTGTGCTACATGTGCTGCTGTACATGTGTTGCTGTACATGTGCTCCTGTACATGTGCTGCTGTACATGTGCTGCTGTACATGTGCTGCTGTACATGTGCTGCTATACATGTGCTGCTATACATGTGCTGCTATACATGTGCTGCTGTACATGTGCTGCTGTACATGAGCTGCTGTACATGTGCTGCTATACATGAGCTGCTGTACATGTGCTGTTGTACATGTGCTCCTGTACATGTGCTGCTGTACATGTGTTGCTGTACATGAGCTGCTGTACATGTGTTGTTGTACATGTGCTGCTGTACATGTGCTGCTGTACATGTGCTGTTGTACATGAGCTGCTGTACATGTGCTGCTGTACATGTGCTCCTGTACATGTGCTGCTGTATATGAGCTGCTGTACATGTGCTGCTGTATGTGCTGCTGTACATGAGCTGCTGTACATGTGCTGCTGTATGTGCTGCTGTACATGTGCTGTTGTACATGAGCTGTTGTACATGTGCTGCTGTACATGTGCTGTTGTACATGTGCTGCTGTACATGTGCTGCTGTACATGTGCTGCTGTACATGTGCTGCTGTACATGTAGCTGTTGTACATGTGCTCCTGTACATGAGCTGCTGTACATGTGCTGCTGTACATGTGGTGCTGTACATGTGCTGTTGTACATGTGCTGCTGTACATGTGCTGCTGTACATGTGCTGTTGTACATGAGCTGCTGTACATGTGTTGCTGTACATGTGCTGCTGTATATGTGCTGCTGTACATGAGCTGCTGTACATGTGCTGTTGTACATGTGCTCCTGTACATGTGCTGCTGTACATGTGCTGCTGTACATGTGCTGCTGTACATGTGCTGCTATACATGTGCTGCTATACATGTGCTGCTGTACATGTGCTGCTGTACATGAGCTGCTGTACATGTGCTGTTGTACATGTGCTGCTGTACATGTGCTGTTGTACATGTGCTGCTGTACATGTGTTGCTGTACATGTGGTGTTGTACATGTGCTGCTGTACATGTGCTGCTGTACATGTGCTGCTGTACATGTGCTGCTGTACATGTACTGCTGTACATGTGCTGCTGTACATGTGCTGCTGTACATGTGTTGCTGTACATGTGGTGTTGTACATGTGCTGCTGTACATGTGCTGTTGTACATGTGCTGCTGTACATGTGCTGCTGTACATGTGCTCCTGTACATGTGCTGCTGTACATGTGTTGCTGTACATGTGCTCCTGTACATGAGTTGCTGTACATGTGCTGCTGTACATGTGTTGCTGTACATGTGGTGTTGTACATGTGCTGCTGTACATGTGCTGTTGTACATGTGCTCCTGTACATGTGCTGTTGTACATGTGCTCCTGTACATGTGCTGCTATACATGTGCTGCTGTACATGTGCTGCTGTACATGAGCTGCTGTACATGTGCTGCTGTACATGAGCTGCTGTACATGAGCTGCTGTACATGTGCTGCTGTACATGTGCTGTTGTACATGTGCTCCTGTACATGTGCTGCTGTACATGTGCTCCTGTACATGTGCTGCTATACATGTGCTGCTGTACATGTGCTGCTGTACATGAGCTGCTGTACATGTGCTGCTGTACATGAGCTGCTGTACATGAGCTGCTGTACATGTGCTGCTATACATGTGCTGCTGTACATGTGCTGATGTACATGTGCTGCTGTACATGTGCTGCTGTACATGTGCTCCTGTACATGTGCTGCTGTACATGTGCTGTTGTACATGTGCTCCTGTACATGTGTTGCTGTACATGTGCTGCTGTACATGTGCTGCTATACATGTGCTGCTGTACATGTGCTGCTGTACATGTGCTGCTGTACATGTGCTGCTATACATGTGCTGCTGTACATGTGTTGCTGTACATGAGCTGCTGTACATGTGCTGTTGTACATGTGCTGCTGTACATGTGCTGCTGTACATGTGCTGTTGTACATGTGCTCCTGTACATGTGCTGCTGTACATGTGCTCCTGTACATGTGCTGCTATACATGTGCTGCTGTACATGTGCTGCTGTACATGTGCTGCTGTACATGTGCTGCTATACATGTGCTGCTGTACATGTGCTGCTGTACATGTGCTGTGCTACATGTGCTGCTGTACATGTGCTGTGCTACATGTGCTGCTGTACATGTGCTGTGTACATGTGCTGCTATACATGTGCTGTTGTACATGTGCTGCTGTACATGTGCTGTTGTACATGTGTTGCTGTACATGTGCTACTGTACATGTGCTGTGCTACATGTGCTGCTGTACATGTGCTGTGCTACATGTGTTGCTGTACATGTGCTGCTGTACATGAGCTGCTGTACATGAGCTGCTGTACATGTGCTGCTGTACATGTGCTGCTGTACATGTGTTGCTGTACATGAGCTGCTGTACATGTGCTGCTGTACATGTGCTGTTGTACATGTGCTCCTGTACATGTGCTGCTGTACATGTGTTGCTGTACATGTGCTACTGTACATGTGCTGTGCTACATGTGCTGCTGTACATGTGCTACTGTACATGTGTTGCTGTACATGTGCTGCTGTACATGTGCTGCTGTACATGTGCTGCTGTACATGTGCTGCTGTACATGAGCTGCTGTACATGAGCTGCTGTACATGTGCTGCTGTACATGTGCTGTTGTACATGTGCTCCTGTACATGTGCTGCTGTACATGTGCTGCTGTACATGTGCTGCTATACATGTGCTGCTGTACATGTGCTGCTGTACATGTGCTGCTGTACATGTGCTGCTGTACATGTGCTGTTGTACATGAGCTGCTGTACATGTGCTGCTGTACATGTGCTGTGCTACATGTGCTGCTGTACATGTGCTGTGCTACATGTGTTGCTGTACATGTGCTGCTGTACATGTGCTGCTGTACATGTGCTGTTGTACATGTGCTGCTGTACATGTGCTGCTATACATGTGCTGCTGTACATGAGCTGCTGTACATGTGCTGCTGTACATGTGCTGCTGTACATGTGCTGTTGTACATGTGCTCCTGTACATGTGCTGCTGTACATGTGTTGCTGTACATGTGCTACTGTACATGTGTTGTGTACATGTGCTGCTGTATATGTGCTGCTATACATGTGCTGCTGTACATGTGCTGCTGTACATGTGCTGCTGTACATGTGCTGCTGTACATGTGCTGTTGTACATGTGCTCCTGTACATGTGCTGCTGTACATGTGCTGCTGTACATGAGCTGCTGTACATGAGCTGCTGTACATGTGCTGCTGTACATTTGCTGCTGTACATGTGCTGCTGTACATGTGCTGTTGTACATGTGTTGCTGTACATGTGCTGCTGTACATGTGTTGCTGTACATGTGCTACTGTACATGTGTTGCTGTACATGTGCTGCTGTACATGTGCTGCTATACATGTGCTGCTGTACATGTGCTGCTGTACATGAGCTGCTGTACATGAGCTGCTGTACATGTGCTGCTGTACATGTGCTGCTGTACATGAGCTGCTGTACATGTGCTGCTGTACATGTGCTGCTGTACATGTGCTGTTGTACATGTGCTCCTGTACATGTGCTGCTGTACATGTGCTGTGCTACATGTGTTGCTGTACATGTGCTGCTGTACATGTGCTGTGCTACATGTGCTGCTGTACATGTGCTGTGCTACATGTGCTGCTGTACATGTGCTGTGCTACATGTGCTGCTGTACATGAGTTGCTGTACATGTGCTGCTGTACATGTGCTGTTCTACATGTGCTGCTGTACATGTGCTGTTGTACATGTGCTCCTGTACATGTGCTGCTGTACATGTGCTCCTGTACATGTGCTGCTATACATGTGCTGCTGTACATGTGTTGCTGTACATGAGCTGCTGTACATGTGCTGTTGTACATGTGCTCCTGTACATGTGCTGCTGTACATGTGCTGCTGTACATGTGCTGCTGTACATGTGTTGCTGTACATGTGCTTCTGTACATGTGCTGTGCTACATGTGCTGCTGTACATGTGCTGTGCTACATGTGTTGCTGTACATGTGCTGCTGTACATGTGCTGCTATACATGTGCTGCTGTACATGTGTTGCTGTACATGTGCTGCTGTACATGTGCTGTTGTACATGTGCTGCTGTACATGTGCTGTGCTACATGTGTTGCTGTACATGTGCTGCTGTACATGTGCTGTGCTACATGTGCTGCTGTACATGTGCTGTGCTACATGTGCTGCTGTACATGAGTTGCTGTACATGTGCTGTTGTACATGTGCTCCTGTACATGTGCTGCTGTACATGTGTTGCTGTACATGTGCTGCTATACATGTGCTGCTGTACATGTGCTGCTGTACATGTGCTGCTATACATGTGCTGCTGTACATGTGCTGCTGTACATGTGCTGCTATACATGTGCTGCTGTACATGTGCTGCTATACATGTGCTGCTATACATGTGCTGCTGTACATGAGCTGCTGTACATGAGCTGCTGTACATGTGCTGCTGTACATGTGCTGTTGTACATGTGCTCCTGTACATGTGCTGCTGTACATGTGCTCCTGTACATGTGCTGCTATACATGTGCTGCTGTACATGTGCTGCTGTACATGTGCTGCTATACATGTGCTGCTGTACATGTGCTGTTGTACATGTGCTGCTGTACATGTGCTGCTGTACATGTGCTCCTGTACATGTGCTGCTATACATGTGCTGCTGTACATGAGCTGCTGTACATGAGCTGCTGTACATGTGCTGCTGTACATGTGCTGTTGTACATGTGCTCCTGTACATGTGCTGCTGTACATGTGCTCCTGTACATGTGCTGCTATACATGTGCTGCTGTACATGTGCTGCTGTTCATGTGCTGCTGTACATGTGCTGCTGTACATGTGTTGCTGTACATGTGCTGCTGTACATGTGCTGTTGTACATGTGCTGCTGTACATGAGTTGCTGTACATGTGCTGCTGTACATGTGCTGTGCTACATGTGCTGCTGTACATGTGCTGTGCTACATGTGTTGCTGTACATGTGCTGCTGTACATGTGTTGTGTACATGTGCTACTGTACATGTGTTGCTGTACATGTGCTGCTGTACATGTGCTGCTATACATGTGCTGCTGTACATGTGCTGCTGTACATGTGCTGCTGTACATGTGCTGTTGTACATGTGCTCCTGTACATGTGCTGCTGTACATGTGCTCCTGTACATGTGCTGCTATACATGTGCTGCTGTACATGAGCTGCTGTACATGAGCTGCTGTACATGTGTTGCTGTACATGTGTTGCTGTACATGAGCTGCTGTACATGTGCTGTTGTACATGTGCTCCTGTACATGTGCTGCTGTACATGTGCTCCTGTACATGTGCTGCTATACATGTGCTGCTATACATGTGCTGCTGTACATGAGCTGCTGTACATGAGCTGCTGTACATGAGCTGCTGTACATGTGCTGCTGTACATGAGCTGTTGTACATGTGCTCCTGTACATGTGCTGCTGTACATGTGCTCCTGTACATGTGCTGCTATACATGTGCTGCTGTACATGTGTTGCTGTACATGTGCTGCTGTACATGTGCTGTTCTACATGTGCTGCTGTACATGTGCTGTGCTACATGTGCTGCTGTACATGTGCTGTGCTACATGTGTTGCTGTACATGTGCTGCTGTACATGTGTTGCTGTACATGTGCTACTGTACATGTGTTGCTGTACATGTGCTGCTGTACATGTGCTGCTATACATGTGCTGCTGTACATGTGCTGCTATACATGTGCTGCTATACATGTGCTGCTGTACATGAGCTGCTGTACATGAGCTGCTGTACATGAGCTGCTGTACATGTGCTGCTGTACATGTGCTGCTGTACATGTGCTGCTGTACATGTGCTCCTGTACATGTGCTGCTATACATGTGCTGCTGTACATGTGCTGCTGTACATGTGCTGCTGTACATGTGCTGCTATACATGTGCTGCTGTACATGTGCTGCTGTACATGTGCTGTTGTACATGTGCTCCTGTACATGTGCTGCTGTACATGTGCTCCTGTACATGTGTTGCTGTACATGTGCTGCTGTACATGTGCTGCTGTACATGAGTTGCTGTACATGTGTTGTTGTACAGGAGCTGCTGTACAGGAGCTGCTGTACATGAGCTGCTGTACATGTGCTGCTGTACATGAGCTGCTGTACATGAGCTGCTGTTCATGTGCTGCTGTACATGTGCTGTTGTACATGTGCTGTTGTACATGTGTTGCTGTACATGTGTTGCTGTACATGTGCTACTGTACATGTGCTGTGCTACATGTGCTGCTGTACATGTGCTGTGCTACATGTGTTGCTGTACATGTGCTGTTGTACATGTGCTCCTGTACATGTGCTGCTATACATGTGCTGTTGTACATGAGCTGCTGTACATGTGCTGCTGTACATGTGCTGCTGTACATGTGTTGCTGTACATGTGCTGCTGTACATGTGCTGTGCTACATGTGCTGCTGTACATGTGCTGTGGTACATGTGTTGCTGTACATGTGCTGCTGTACATGTGTTGCTGTACATGTGCTGCTGTACATGTGCTGTTGTACATGTGCTGCTGTACATGTGCTGCTGTACATGAGCTGCTGTACATGTGCTGTTGTACATGTGCTCCTGTACATGTGCTGCTGTACATGTGTTGCTGTACATGTGCTGCTATACATGTGCTGCTGTACATGTGTTGCTGTACATGAGCTGCTGTACATGTGCTGTTGTACATGAGCTGCTGTACATGTGCTGCTGTACATGTGCTGCTGTACATGTGGTGTTGTACATGTGCTGCTGTACATGTGCTGCTGTACATGTGCTGCTGTACATGTGCTGCTGTACATGTACTGCTGTACATGTGCTGCTGTACATGTGCTGCTGTACATGTGCTGTTGTACATGAGCTGCTGTACATGAGCTGCTGTACATGTGCTGCTGTACATGTGCTGCTGTACATGAGCTGCTGTACATGTGCTGCTATACATGTGCTGCTGTACATGTGCTGTTGTACATGTGCTCCTGTACATGTGCTGCTGTACATGTGCTGTGCTACATGTGCTGCTGTACATGTGCTGTGCTACATGTGCTGCTGTACATGTGCTGTGCTACATGTGCTGCTGTACATGTGCTGCTTTACATGTGCTGTTGTACATGTGCTGCTGTACATGTGTTGCTGTACATGTGCTGCTGTACATGAGCTGCTGTACATGAGCTGCTGTACATGTGCTGCTGTACATGTGCTGCTGTACATGTGCTGTTGTACATGTGCTCCTGTACATGTGCTGCTATACATGTGCTGCTGTACATGTGTTGCTGTACATGAGCTGCTGTACATGTGCTGTTGTACATGTGCTCCTGTACATGTGCTGTGCTACATGTGTTGCTGTACATGTGCTGTTGTACATGTGCTCCTGTACATGTGCTGCTATACATGTGCTGCTGTACATGAGCTGCTGTACATGAGCTGCTGTACATGTGCTGCTGTACATGTGCTGCTGTCCATGTGCTGCTGTACATGTGCTGCTGTACATGTGCTGCTGTACATGTGCTGCTGTACATGTGCTGCTGTACATGTGTTGCTGTACATGTGCTGCTGTACATGTGCTGTTGTACATGTGCTCCTGTACATGTGCTGCTGTACATGTGCTCCTGTACATGTGCTGCTATACATGTGCTGCTGTACATGTGTTGCTGTACATGAGCTGCTGTACATGTGTTGCTGTACATGTGCTACTGTACATGTGTTGCTGTACATGTGCTGCTGTACATGTGCTCCTGTACATGTGCTGCTGTACATGTGCTCCTGTACATGTGCTGCTATACATGTGCTGCTGTACATGAGCTGCTGTACATGTGCTGCTGTACATGTGCTGCTGTACATGTGCTGCTGTACATGTGCTGCTGTACATGAGCTGCTGTACATGTGCTGTTGTACATGTGCTCCTGTACATGTGCTGCTGTACATGTGCTGCTGTACATGTGCTGTTGTACATGTGCTCCTGTACATGTGCTGCTGTACATGTGCTCCTGTACATGTGCTGCTATACATGTGCTGCTGTACATGTGCTGCTGTACATGTGTTGCTGTACATGAGCTGCTGTACATGTGCTGTTGTACATGTGCTCCTGTACATGTGCTGCTATACATGTGCTGCTGTACATGAGCTGCTGTACATGTGCTGTGCTACATGTGTTGCTGTACATGTGCTGCTGTACATGTGTTGCTGTACATGTGCTGCTGTACATGTGCTGCTATACATGTGCTGCTGTACATGTGCTGCTGTACATGTGCTGCTGTACATGTGCTGCTGTACATGAGCTGCTGTACATGTGCTGCTGTACATGTGCTGTTGTACATGTGTTGCTGTACATGTGCTGCTGTACATGTGCTGTTGTACATGTGCTCCTGTACATGTGCTGCTGTACATGTGCTGTGCTACATGTGCTGCTGTACATGTGCTGTGCTACATGTGTTGCTGTACATGTGCTGCTGTACATGTGCTGTGTACATGTGTTGTTGTACATGTGCTGCTGTACATGTGCTGCTGTACATGTGCTCCTGTACATGTGCTGCTGTACATGTGTTGCTGTACATGTGCTACTGTACATGTGCTGTGCTACATGTGCTGCTGTACATGTGCTGTGCTACATGTGTTGCTGTACATGTGCTGCTGTACATGTGCTGCTATACATGTGCTGCTGTACATGAGCTGCTGTACATGTGCTGCTGTACATGTGCTGCTGTACATGAGCTGCTGTACATGTGCTGCTATACATGTGCTGCTGTACATGTGCTGTTGTACATGAGCTGCTGTACATGTGTTGTTGTACATGTGCTGCTGTACATGTGCTGCTGTACATGTGTTGCTGTACATGAGCTGCTGTACATGTGCTGTTGTACATGTGCTCCTGTACATGTGCTGCTATACATGTGCTGCTGTACATGAGCTGCTGTACATGAGCTGCTGTACATGTGCTGCTGTACATGTGCTGTTGTACATGTGCTCCTGTACATGTGCTGCTGTACATGTGCTGCTATACATGTGCTGCTGTACATGTGCTGTTGTACATGTGCTCCTGTACATGTGCTGCTGTACATGTGCTCCTGTACATGTGCTGCTATACATGTGCTGCTATACATGTGCTGCTGTACATGAGCTGCTGTACATGAGCTGCTGTACATGAGCTGCTGTACATGTGCTGCTGTACATGAGCTGCTGTACATGTGTTGTTGTACAGGTGCTGCTGTACATGTGCTGCTGTACATGTGCTGCTGTACATGTGTTGCTGTACATGTGCTGCTGTACATGAGCTGCTGTACATGTGCTGCTGTACATGTGCTGCTGTACATGTGCTGTTGTACATGTGCTGCTGTACATGTGCTGCTGTACATGTGCTGCTATACATGTGCTGCTGTACATGTGTTGCTGTACATGTGCTGCTGTACATGTGTTGCTGTACATGTGCTGCTGTACATGTGCTGCTATACATGTGCTGCTGTACATGAGCTGCTGTACATGTGCTGCTGTACATGTGCTGTTGTACATGTGCTGCTGTACATGTGCTGTGCTACATGTGTTGCTGTACATGTGCTGCTGTACATGTGCTGTGCTACATGTGCTGCTGTACATGTGCTGTGCTACATGTGCTGCTGTACATGTGTTGCTGTACATGTGCTGCTGTACATGTGCTGCTATACATGTGCTGCTGTACATGTGCTGCTGTACATGTGCTGCTATACATGTGCTGCTGTACATGTGCTGCTGTACATGTGCTGCTATACATGTGCTGCTGTACATGTGCTGCTGTACATGAGCTGCTGTACATGAGCTGCTGTACATGTGCTGCTGTACATGTGCTGTTGTACATGTGCTCCTGTACATGTGCTGCTGTACATGTGCTGCTGTACATGTGCTCCTGTACATGTGCTGCTATACATGTGCTGCTGTACATGTGTTGCTGTACATGAGCTGCTGTACATGTGCTGTTGTACATGTGCTCCTGTACATGTGCTGCTATACATGTGCTGCTGTACATGTGCTGCTGTACATGTGCTGCTATACATGTGCTGCTGTACATGAGCTGCTGTACATGTGCTGCTGTACATGTGCTGCTGTACATGTGCTGCTGTACATGTGCTGCTGTACATGTGCTGCTATACATGTGCTGCTGTACATGTGCTGCTGTACATGAGCTGCTGTACATGTGCTGTTGTACATGTGCTCCTGTACATGAGTTGCTGTACATGTGCTGCTGTACATGTGTTGCTGTACATGTGCTGCTGTACATGTGCTGCTATACATGTGCTGCTGTACATGTGCTGCTGTACATGTGCTACTGTACATGTGCTGTGCTACATGTGCTGCTGTACATGTGCTGTGCTACATGTGTTGCTGTACATGTGCTGCTGTACATGTGCTGCTGTACATGTGCTGCTATACATGTGCTGCTGTACATGTGCTGTGCTACATGTGCTGCTGTACATGTGCTGTGCTACATGTGCTGCTGTACATGTGCTGTGCTACATGTGCTGCTGTACATGAGTTGCTGTACATGTGCTGCTGTACATGTGCTGCTGTACATGTGCTGCTGTACATGTGCTGCTGTACATGTGCTGTTGTACATGAGCTGCTGTACATGTGCTGCTGTACATGTGCTGCTGTACATGTGCTGCTGTACATGTGTTGCTGTACATGTGTTGCTGTACATGTGCTTCTGTACATGTGCTTTTGTACATGTGCTGCTGTACATGTGCTGCTGTACATGTGCTGCTGTACATGTGCTGTTCTACATGTGCTGCTGTACATGTGCTGTGCTACATGTGTTGCTGTACATGTGCTGCTGTACATGTGTTGCTGTACATGTGCTGCTGTACATGTGTTGTTGTACATGTGCTGCTGTACATGTGCTGCTGTACATGTGCTGCTGTACATGTGCTGCTGTACATGTGCTGCTGTACATGTGCTGCTGTACATGTGCTGCTATACATGTGCTGCTGTACATGTGCTGCTATACATGTGCTGCTGTACATGTGCTGCTGTACATGTGCTGCTGTACATGTGCTGCTGTACATGTGCTGTGCTACATGTGTTGCTGTACATGTGCTGCTGTACATGTGCTGCTGTACCTGTGCTGCTGTACATGTGCTGCTGTACATGTGCTGCTGTACATGTGCTGCTGTACATGTGTTGCTGTACATGTGCTGCTGTACATGTGCTGTTGTACATGTGCTGCTGTACATGTGCTGCTGTACATGAGCTGCTGTACATGTGCTGTTGTACATGTGCTCCTGTACATGTGCTGCTGTACATGTGTTGCTGTACATGTGCTGCTGTACATGTGCTGCTGTACATGTGCTGCTGTACATGTGCTGCTGTACATGTGCTGCTGTACATGTGCTGCTGTACATGTGCTGCTGTACATGTGCTGCTGTACATGTGCTGCTGTACATGTGCTGCTGTACATGTGCTGCTGTACATGTGCTACTGTACATGTGCTGTGCTACATGTGCTGCTGTACATGTGTTGCTGTACATGTGTTGCTGTACATGTGGTGTTGTACATGTGCTGCTGTACATGTGCTGCTGTACATGTGCTGCTGTACATGTGCTGCTGTACATGTGCTGCTGTACATGTGTTGCTGTACATGTGCTGCTGTACATGTGCTGCTGTACATGTGCTGCTATACATGTGCTGCTATACATGTGCTGCTATACATGTGCTGCTGTACATGTGCTGCTGTACATGAGCTGCTGTACATGTGCTGCTATACATGTGCTGCTGTACATGAGCTGCTGTACATGAGCTGCTGTACATGAGCTGCTGTACATGTGCTGCTGTACATGTGCTGCTGTACATGTGCTGCTGTACATGTGCTGCTGTACATGTGCTGCTGTACATGTGCTGCTGTACATGTGCTGCTGTACATGTGCTGCTGTACATGTGCTGCTGTACATGTGCTGCTGTACATGTGCTGCTGTACATGTGCTGCTGTACATGTGCTGTTGTACATGTGCTGCTGTACATGTGCTGTTGTACATGTGCTGCTGTACATGTGCTGCTGTACATGTGCTGCTGTACATGTGCTGTTGTACATGTGCTGCTGTACATGTGCTCCTGTACATGTGCTGCTGTACATGTGTTGCTGTACATGTGCTTCTGTACATGTGCTGTGCTACATGTGCTGCTGTACATAAGCTGCTGTACATGTGCTGCTGTACATGTACTGCTGTACATGGGCTACTGTACATGTGCTGCTGTACATGTGTTGCTGTACATGTACTGCTGTACATGTGTTGCTGTACATGTGTTGTTGTACATGTGCTGCTGTACATGTGTTGCTGTACATGTGCTGCTGTACATGAGTTGCTGTACATGTGTTGTTGTACAGGAGCTGCTGTACAGGAGCTGCTGTACATGAGCTGCTGTACATGTGTTGCTGTACATGTGCTGCTGTACATGAGCTGCTGTACATGTGTTGTTGTACATGTGCTGCTGTACATGTGCTGCTGTACATGTGTTGTTGTACATGTGCTGCTGTACATGTGCTGCTGTACATGTGCTCCTGTACATGTGCTGCTATACATGTGCTGCTGTACATGTGCTGTTGTACATGTGCTGCAGTACATGTGCTGTTGTACATGTGTCGCTGTAAAGGTGCTGATGTACATGTGCTGCTGTACATGTGCTGCTGTACATGTGCTGCTGTACATGTGTTGTTGTACATGTGCTGCTGTACATGTGTTGCTGTACATGTGCTGCTGTACATGAGTTTCTGTACATATGTTGTTGTACATGTGCTACGGTACATGTGCAGACCTATCCTGACCTGTTGTATCTTTGCAAGCTTGTGGCACCAGCATTATAACAGATGATAATGGAGGAGCCATTGCATCACCGCGGTACCCAAAGCCGTACCCGCCTAATCAGAACTGCAGCTGGATCATCAAAGCACAAGAACCATGTGAGCTGCTTCATCGAGGCTCTCAATCATATTGTTTTACACATATTGCACATTTAAAACGTTGCACATGTTTAATGACTGACTCTCTGTTTCAGTTAACCATGTGACTCTGTCATTCACTGACTTTGAGTTAGAGATGATAAACCTCAACTGTTCACATGATGCTGTGGAGATTCTTGATGGTGATAACTACCAGGCACCTTCTATAGGTACGTCTGTTTACATGTATTTACATACATCACCACATTATTAAGTCAGTCATGACACACTAGAAAAAATATCCAAACCTCCTCAAACAATAAATGAATCAATCCTGACTATATTTTAAGATTATTTACATAATATTTATTGTTGTTATTTATTTTTAGAGGATTTTTTTTTGTCATCATTGACTTTGTTAGATGGAGTGATAGTATATCTGTAGATTCTGCTGTGTCAGGGATAAAGTGTTGGTCTACTAATGTTTAGATGTGCAAAGGCAAAGACAAACAGACTGAGAAACAGTTTCTTCCCGAGAGCCATTACCACCCTGAACTCTCAATTGTAAATTCCACCCACCTACAATGCAAACGTGCAATATTCTACCTCACTATCATTCTGTGAATGCTGCAAATAACATCACTGTGTGCAATATATTTTATCTGTGCAATACATTTTTATGTCTATTTATATTTCTTGTGCTTTTTTACTATTTATATCTTTATTGTGTTTTTGTACATATTGACAATTTTGCATTTTATTCTTTGTACATACATATTTTTTATCTTATTACTGTTTGCACTGAAGCAGGAGAAGCTCTCCAATCTCGTTGTACATTGTATAATGACAATAAAGGGCATTCTATTCTATTCTATTCTATTCTATTCTATTCTATTCTATTCTATTCTATTCTATTCTATTCTATTCTATTCTATTCTAATGATAGTAAAGACTTTATTTGATCATTGAGATTTAGCTGATACTTGATGTGTGTTACAGTTTTTGGTGGTAGATGTACTTCATATGTTCTAATGTATGTATGTATTTATTTTCAGGACGTTTCTGTGGTTTTGAAATACCTCATCCAGTAACATCTTTCAGCAACTCTTTGGTGGTGAACTTCATCTCTGACCATTCTGTCTCTGGAAAGGGCTTCAGAGCCACCTTCTCAGCCTCCACCTCCAGTACGGTCCAACACACGGTTCCAGCAGCACCAGATGATTTATCTCCTACTTTGAGAGCGTCTTGAGAAATATTTTCTTTTTCGTTGTCTTTCCTCAGGTTGTGGTGGAGATCTAGTGATGCAGAGTGGTGCATTTAACAGCCCAAACTTTCCAGATGCTTATCCACCAAATATGGAATGTGTGTGGACCATCAGGAGCTCACCAGGAAATCGTCTACAGCTCTCCTTCATGTGAGTTTATTTATGTTAGAATAAATTACTCTTATGTTCAATCTCTATTCCAAAGTTACTTCAGTAAAGACGGTCTATTTGTACTCATCTACCTCCTACTAACTGGGTGGTTACCTGCCAAACTGTGTATAACATGGTGAAGGTATCATGTGGTAGATAGTCTCAGTGTGTTATTACACCTGGCTCGGTTCTACTCAGCAGGACTTCTTCTGTTATTTTCCACTTCAGACAGAATCCAGTTGAGTTTAATTCAGTTCTACAGCACTTATAGTAAACAAGAGTAAAACCTCAGTCACATCGACCTGCACGGACAGCTGTAAACAAACTACAGATGATATTTGGACCATTTACAGCTTCCTTAAATAACACAGATGTACAAGAACCTTGTGTTGGTGGACCGTCCTGAAGTTCCTGGTCAGGTTCAATGTTTTCCATGAAACCTTCTTTGTCTGGCCACAACATGAACACAGTGATAATCAAATCAATCCATTCAAAAATACTTTATTAATCCCCGAAGGGAAATTAAATCAGGGATTATTTACTTGTTGTTTACTTTATTTGTAAAATTGTAGAGAACCGCTCGTTTTGACAAAGATATTAAATAAACCAGGATGATGGACGAGATGCGGGGTCACATCTGGACAGGTTCACCTGTCCATCACAGGGCCACATACACACACCTGGGGCCAGTTTACAGCTGCCAGTTAACCTACATGCATATTTTCTATGTGTGTGAGGAAACTAGATAAAGACCCATGAACATACAAACTACATGTAGAAAGGTCTCGACCAGGTTTCAAACCCAGGACCTTCTGGCTGCTGCAGGGTGACAGTGTTACCATCTTTAATGTTTGATACGACAGATTAGAGAATTTCAGGCTTTTTAACGTTTGGCTGATATTTACAGCAGTCATGAACACGGAGCATTAATTAATCATATTCTGTTTTGTTTAGTATGTTTCATCTTCAGGGAGACTCAAACTGTCAAAATGACTATTTAGAAATTAGAGAAGGAAACTCCACCGGATCTCTGGTTGGTCGTTTCTGTGGAAACTCTCTCCCCTCCAACTACACGTCTGTGATTGGTCACGTCCTCTGGGTCAAGTTTGTATCTGATGCTTCGATAAGTGGCGCCGGATTCAGAGCAACCTTCTCACACTGTGAGTTCTCAAGAACTGTTCATCACATCACTCTGTTTTACTGGTTTGTTTAAGTAAAAAACCCAACTGCTGTTTATAAGTTTCATGAACCAGTAAGTTTAATACTAAACACATTGTTTGAAAGACTAAATGATTTGAAGGTTTAATATTAAATATTTAATCTGTAATCGGTTTCTTTTATAAATATCATGTTCTTGTAATGAACTTGTTTGGCCCAGAACCAAAATGCAGCAGGCAGGAGACAAAAATGATGATAAAAAATAAAGAGTTTCTTTTGTCTCTCAGACTGTGGCAGAATAAAACCATGACAGGGTCTCTGGGTCGGGCAGAATCCTTCAAACAGTTCAGGAACATGATCCTCCTCTTGAGTCCTGAACCAAAATATAGTCTACAAAATCCAAATGACGATTAAAATGTTGGAAGAAATTTGACAGGCTCAATTTACAGGGTCAGACGGGGTCAAACAGGGTCAAACAGGGTCGGACAGGGTCAAACAGGGTCAAACAGGGTTAGATTGGGTCAAACAGGGTCAGACAGGGTCAAACAGGGTCAACCTGGGTCAACACTGGGTCAGACAGGGTCAAACAGGGTCAGACAGGGTCAAACTGGGTCATACGGGGTCAGACTGGGTCAGACAGGGTCATACAGGGTCAACCTGGGTCAACACTGGGTCAGACAGGGTCAGACAGGGTCAAACAGGGTCAGACAGGGTCAAACTGGGTCAGACAGGGTCAAACTGGGTCAACACTGGGTCATACGGGGTCAGACTGGGTCAGACAGGGTCATACAGGGTCAGACAGGGTCAAACTGGGTCAGACAGGGTCAAACTGGGTCATACGGGGTCAGACTGGGTCAGACAGGGTCAAACAGGGTCAACCTGGGTCAACACTGGGTCATACGGGGTCAGACTGGGTCAGACAGGGTCATACAGGGTCAACCTGGGTCAACACTGGGTCATACAGGGTCAGACAGGGTCAAACAGGGTCAACCTGGGTCAACACTGGGTCAGACAGGGTCAAACAGGGTCAGACAGGGTCAAACTGGGTCAGACAGGGTCAAACTGGGTCATACGGGGTCAGACTGGGTCAGACAGGGTCAAACAGGGTCAACCTGGGTCAACACTGGGTCAGACAGGGTCAGACAGGGTCAAACAGGGTCAGACAGGGTCAAACTGGGTCAGACAGGGTCAAACTGGGTCAAACAGGGTCAAACTGGGTCAGACAGGGTCAAACAGGGTCAAACAGGGTCGGACAGTGTCAAACAGGGTTAGATTGGGTCAAACAGGGTCAGACAGGGTCAAACAGGGTCAACCTGGGTCAACACTGGGTCAGACAGGGTCAAACAGGGTCAGACAGGGTCAAACTGGGTCATACGGGGTCAGACTGGGTCAGACAGGGTCAAACAGGGTCAACCTGGGTCAACACTGGGTCATACGGGGTCAGACTGGGTCAGACAGGGTCATACAGGGTCAACCTGGGTCAACACTGGGTCAGACAGGGTCAGACAGGGTCAAACAGGGTCAGACAGGGTCAAACTGGGTCAGACAGGGTCAAACTGGGTCATACGGGGTCAGACTGGGTCAGACAGGGTCAAACAGGGTCAACCTGGGTCAACACTGGGTCATACGGGGTCAGACTGGGTCAGACAGGGTCATACAGGGTCAACCTGGGTCAACACTGGGTCAGACAGGGTCAGACAGGGTCAAACTGGGTCATACGGGGTCAGACTGGGTCAGACAGGGTCAAACAGGGTCAACCTGGGTCAGACAGGGTCAAACAGGGTCAACCTGGGTCAACACTGGGTCAGACAGGGTCAGACAGGGTCAAACAGGGTCAGACAGGGTCAAACTGGGTCAGACAGGGTCAAACTGGGTCATACGGGGTCAGACTGGGTCAGACAGGGTCATACAGGGTCAACCTGGGTCAACACTGGGTCAGACAGGGTCAACCTGGGTCAGACAGGGTCAAACAGGGTCAACCTGGGTCAGACAGGGTCAAACAGGGTCAACCTGGGTCAACACTGGGTCAGACAGGGTCAAACAGGGTCAAACAGGGTCAGACAGGGTCAAACTGGGTCAGACAGGGTCAAACTGGGTCATACGGGGTCAGACTGGGTCAGACAGGGTCAAACAGGGTCAACCTGGGTCAGACAGGGTCAAACAGGGTCAACCTGGGTCAACACTGGGTCAGACAGGGTCAAACAGGGTCAAACAGGGTTAGATTGGGTCAAACAGGGTCAGACAGGGTCAAACAGGGTCAAACAGGGTCGGACAGTGTCAAACAGGGTTAGATTGGGTCAAACAGGGTCAGACAGGGTCAAACAGGGTCAACCTGGGTCAACACTGGGTCAGACAGGGTCAAACAGGGTCAACCTGGGTCAACACTGGGTCATACGGGGTCAGACTGGGTCAGACAGGGTCATACAGGGTCAACCTGGGTCAACACTGGGTCAGACAGGGTCAGACAGGGTCAAACAGGGTCAGACAGGGTCAAACAGGGTCAACCTGGGTCAACACTGGGTCAGACAGGGTCAAACAGGGTCAGACAGGGTCAAACTGGGTCATACGGGGTCAGACTGGGTCAGACAGGGTCAAACAGGGTCAACCTGGGTCAACACTGGGTCATACGGGGTCAGACTGGGTCAGACAGGGTCATACAGGGTCAACCTGGGTCAACACTGGGTCATACGGGGTCAGACTGGGTCAAACTGGGTCAGACAGGAGACGTGGTCAGAAGTCCAGAACGTGGTACCGAGCTGCTGCCAGACTGCATCTTAAATAAAACAGAACAGGTGAAAACAAGAACTTCATTACAGGAAATAACATGGAAGTTAAAACTACAGTATGTCTGATCAGACCCGGTTCATGACAGTCCTCCAGACCTCTAGATGGGGACGAAGGACACTCCTAACTCTGAATATGACTCTTCCTCAGTGTACGGTATTGATGTGGTGGGAGAATCGGGTCAGATTGCATCTCCACTGTATCCAAGAACTTATCCCAACAATGCCAACTACCGCTGGACCATAACGGTGGAGGGACAGAGCTACATTCAGATCAACTTCCTGGACCTGGACATAGAAGACCTGTATGACTGTTACTACGACCATCTCAATGTAAGACTGCTGTGTAGTCTGTACTGATGGTACTGAGCTGTTCTGCTCATCATGTGGTTTTAAACAGTGTTGATCAGATCCAGACTCTGACTTCATTCTTTGTTTCTGTCCAGATCTTTGATGGTCCTAACGTACATTCCTATCCTCTTGGATCATTCTGTGGTTTGAACCTGCCTGCTCCAATCAGAAGTTCAGGAAGTACCGTCACCTTGTTATTCCAGTCTGATTTAGTGGTGGGAGGACGAGGCTTCCTGGTGGAATGGACTGCAGTCCACGACTCTGGACCACCTCCTACTATTTCACCAGGTTAGATGAAACAATCTTTATAAGATGTTCAGCTTTCAGGTGAAACTTCAGGATGATCATTAAACACACTCTGACCTTTCCATGTGACCTTCATGTGACCTTCTAAACTTCTGAATGAACATGTCCAACTGTTCAGTGTTACTTTTTAACAACTTGTTCTCTAACAAGGAGCTTAATGATGAATTCACATCAGCTGTTTGATCCATGAACAAATCAGAGTTAAACAGCCTCATCAGCTGTTTGATCCATGAACCAATCAGAGTTAAACAGCCTCATCAGCTGTTTGATCCATGAACCAATCAGAGTTAAACAGCCTCATCAGCTGTTTGATCCATGAACCAATCAGAGTTAAACAGCCTCATCAGCTGTTCATCTTCACTTTTTAAGTTTTCCACAGGTTTCACCTGAAAGTCAAACTTTTTATGAGTAATTATAAATGTTATAAAGTTATACAGTAGATACAGACACAACTTATATGTTAGAATAAATCCAGATTGTAACTTTAGTTACATACAGTAGTTCTTCTCCTCATGAGCATGAAAATCATCCACATTTTACACTTTTAATGATTTATTTGATTCTACGTGACCCTGAATAGTAATAAGTACGTATAGGGTGGATGGACGGGCGGATAGGTGGACGGGCGGGTGGACGGACAGGCGGGGGGTGGACGGGCGGATGGACGGGTGGGTGGGTGGTCGGGTGGATTGGCGGGCAGACGGGCGGGTGGATGGATGGGTGGGTGGGCGACGGGCGGGTGGACGGACGCTGTAGATAAACATCTTTTCTTCCTGTCCGACGGCGTCCTTCCACCCAGTGATCCGTCTGTTTAACTTGTTGTGTTTGTCAGGTGCGTGTGGTGGACTGCTGATGACAGGAGACACACCTGGGTTCCTCTACTCACCTGGGTGGCCTGAGAACTATCCTCCTAACCAGGAGTGCACCTGGCTGATACGCTCTCCAAACTCCATCATTGAGCTGAACTTCCTGTCTCTTGATATGGAAGGTTACTCACCCTGTTACTTTGACATCCTAACCGTTAGAGACGGTAAGTATTAACACGACGCTACTGTTAGAACTTTAATTATGAAGACCATCTTAAAGCTGTAGTAACAACATGGTGCAGACTCTGACACGGTTCTGGAAATACTGGTCAGATTAAAGGAAGTTTAATCTCATACATAGTAAACTCATAATGACCCGTATGAAGGAGTTTTAGTTTCCTACGGCCCTCTAAATGAAACTTTATAAGAATCTCGTGTTCATGGTTGTTCAGAAGTTCTTAACCAGGTCGATGGTCCAAGATTTTCTACGAAGGCGCCACGACGATCGTCTGTGTAGGATCAACGTTCAAATGTCTTCAAAACCTGAACACAGCGCACGAGGATCTGGATCATTTAGTTTTTATTTACTTCTAAAATGATAGAAAACTTTGTTTTATTATAAGGATCTAAAATAAACCAGGATGTAAAACTGTTTCACAGCAACATGATGAAACAGCTCATCAAAGAGGCTGTGGTTCATTCTGATTGGTGGTCCAGTTCATGGAGCAGAACCTGGTTCTGGCTGTAGAGGTTCTGCTTCTGGATCCAGTCCTGGACCCACCAGCATGGTTGTCTTCAAAGGATCAGATCTGATGATCAAGCAGAACCTGAACCAGCTGGAGGATCTTCATAACAATTACACTGAGTTTAACATGAGGATGTTCATACATCTTACAACAATAATGTTGGTGACATCATCATCAGTGGACTGGAAGAAGGTTCTAACACACTCATATGAAGAGAACTAGAACTCTGCTGCAGTGTACGACAGGAAATCACCTCATTCATCAAGTTACTCATGAAGCAACCAGAACAACTTCCTGTTGGAACCAGAACCTCCAGGAACGTTCATGAACTTTACATGTCTGAGGAAACAGGAGATTCATATGAACACTTCGTTCATACGGGTGACGGGACTGTTGTTGAGCTAGTGGGAACTGTCATTGGCTGAAATTTCAGCAAAATACATCTCAGATCTACAAGAAAGGTTCAGAACGGTTATATTTTCTACATAAACTTAAACTCTGCTGGATCTATTCTATAAATCAATGATTGAATCAGTGTTGACCTTCTGTCTGATTTCATATTATGGTAATTTGTCGGTACAACAGAAAAACAGGATAAAAAAATCGAGAAGGCCAGTAAAATTACCGGCTGGTAGTGAAGAAAACTCACTCGGTACTGGGCTGCTCAGATCAGTGCTCAGTGTTTTTATGTTATATTATCAGTTGCTTTATGTTCATAGTAGTTGTACATTTATGTGAGTCCATACTGTTATTACTTCATCACAGTGAACACACCTCTCAGACGTCTAACGTCCCTGTTCTCAGGTTCCACCAGCCTTTCACCTGTACTGAGCAGCGTATGTGGTCGGGATCCTCCGAGTCCGGTCCATTCAACAGGGGACGCCATGTTCATTCACTTCTCTTCAGACAGCAGCATCAGCGGTCGAGGGTTCAACGCCTCCTACTCTAAAGGTTGTGTTATTATTCTCATGATTCAACAAGGGAACTGAAACAGCTTTTAATAAGACAACATGTTGGTACAGTCATAGGGAAGAGGTCCAGACGAGTCCCCGTCCCGTCCCAGAACACCTTCACAGATAAACACTGAACAGATTCCATCATGTCCACCACTGGCTCCAGCAGAACTCGTCCTGGTTCTGGTTCTGCTGGAGGTTTTAGGATGGATGATTGTGTTGGATTATTCAACCTAACCTGCTGGTTTTGTTTATTTGTTTATTGTTTATCAAGACGACAGATAGTTTTCCTTCCAGACACACAAAACAATCATTACACTCACAATTAACCACTAAAGAAAATAAACATATTAAAATAAAAACCATAAGATGAGTAACAGCAACATGTCACATGACACAACCTCATTCTGTTTAACCAATCAGACACTGAGATCTACCAACATAGAAACACTGAACCCAGTAGAGTCACTGACTGCTGGGAACTGGGAGAGGAACCCTGATGGAACCCTGATGGAACCCTGATGGAACCCTGCAGCTCTCAGACCATCAGCTTTAAGTAGAACCTTTGTTCCTTTGCTGTTTCAGGTTGTGGTGGTCTCCTGCATGTAGACCGAGGTGTGATCAACAGTCCCCACTACCCCCAGAACTACATGCCTGGTCTGAGCTGTAGCTGGCACGTCATGGTCTCTGCAGGCTTCAGGGTCTCTGTGACCTTCCAAAACCCCTTCCAGATTCAGGGCTTTGGAACTGGATGTAGCTCTGGAGACTACTTGGAAGTAAGTATAAGTATTCTAAGATGTACAGTGTACTTTAACTCTCATGTTAGAGTGAGAATCTGTTTTATTTGGAAACTTTCAGGGTGTTTACAGGTTTTTTTATTTTAATTGTAAACACATAATAAAAAAATAAGTTTTAAAGTAAAATCAGTTATTCAGCTTAACAACATTGTTACATAACAAACATATAAAAGAAGAAAAATACAATATATAAAATGTAAAATCCAGATTGAAGATGTTTTAAATTTTCATTTGTTGCATCTTTTTAGAATTAATTTAGTTTTTATACATGTTATAAACTTTAATGTGTAAGTTTTTTTACTTTTTAATACCTCCCTTTCAAACAAGAATTGTAAAGACAAAAAAATGAATGTAAATAAAATTGTGTTTTAAACAAACAAACAAACAAACAAATCATATTCACCCGGTTGGTGATGAAGAACTATTATATAATGTCTGACATGAACCCTGAATATTCTGCCTATTTATTTATTTATTTATTTGTCTGTCTATTTTTATTTTATTTTATTTTATTTTATTTTATTTTATTTTATTTTATTTTATTTTATTTTATTTTATTTTATTTTTTTTATTTATTTGTTTGTTTGTTTGTTTGTTTGTTTGTTTGTTTGTTTGTTTATTTATTTATTGTTTTTTATTAATTTAATCTATTTCTTTTCTCGACAGCTCAGAAATGGTCCTGATGGTTCAGCTCCCCTCCTGGGGGGACGTTTATGTGGTTCCAGTCCTCCGTCTCCTCTTCAGACTACTGATAATCATCTTTTTGTACATTTTCTATCTGATGACAGTAATGAAGCCGGCGGATTTCAGCTGACTTTTGAAGCTCACAGTCAAGGTAGAGTTTCTATTACTGTGTTATTTATTTATTATTACAGTGAAATAAATAAAATACTGTATGTTTATTATCTGCTACCTATAATTACCCGAGAGGACGTGTTAGTAATGAAACGTTTTATAATTACAACATAAAACATCAACAATGTTTTGGTTCAGTTTCAAGTCAAATAGTTAAAATACGCAGGAGTTTTTCTCTTTTAACTTTGTGTATTATAAATCTTACAGACAGTTTTTTAGTACTTCAATAATACCACCATAGTTCTGTATCTCTGGCTGAGAAGTTTTATCTCATCAGTCTGAAGGATCTTCTCATCAGAAACTTTGTCTCTGTTTACTGTCTTATAGTACTTTCACTCCAATAATACTTTATTATTACTCAAAGGTAAATGATGTGATTCATCTGTAACACTATAACCAGACAAACTGTAACCAGGAGCCATAACCAGCACCAACTTTAACCATCCAGATGTGTTACTACTACACAGATTAGTTAACTTGTTAACCTCAACAAGTGATCTGAAATTGCTGCTAGTTAAATCTGTTGATCAGCATGATTAATAAATCAACAGATTACATTACAGAACCATGATAACTGAGGGTCTGTGATGTCAGCGTGTAGAAGAGATAAAACATGTTATTGTTACTGAACTGAGACGGTTTCTCTGCAGCTTGTGGAGGTTTCATCCATCTGAATGATGCTGATCCTCCTGGTTACATCACTTCACCTAACTATCCTCAGAACTACCCCCAGAACATGGACTGTACCTGGGTCATCACAGTACCCAATGGGGAAGCGGTCCAGATCGACTTTGAGGACGAGTTTTACATCGAGCCCACATCCAGGTGAACATGTTAGCAGGAGATCTTTACCTTTTCATCACAATAATTTAAAGTCAGAAACTAGTTTACAAACGTTCAACAATGAGTTAAAGTTACTAAATTTCATTATCAGTTTCAGATTTTTAACAGCTCTGACCTGCTCATACAGATCATAACAATTTAAAAATGATTATTAACAGAATTTATTTTCCTTTTCTGATTAAATTTAAATTGTTCTGTGACATTAATAATTGTAATCTCACTGCAGTATAAATAATAGAATTCATCATGTACAGGATTAACTTTAATCTTTCTAATAATAAAGATGGATTAAATGATCCAAACGACAGAATTTATTATATTTATTTACATTTTTCAGATTATATTGTAGTAAAAAGAAGTGAGATAATTAATATATTGACATTTTAAACTGTTTTTAATATCTTTAATTAGCATGAAGTGTATTTAGCATTGTTACCTGTAGCAGGAGCTTCTGTCTGTGTGTGAGATATTAATGTAAAACATGTATTGATACATGTAAAGACTGTAGCTGGTGTGATGATGATGATGATGATGATGAAGGAACAGAGTTCTGGTCATGGAACAGGAAACGGATGCATCACATGACGAGCTGGACTCTTCGTTACATTCACACCTGTTCTCATGTTGTGTTTCCTCAGCTGTACCTTCGACTACCTGGAGATCAGAGATGGATCTACTACAGACTCTGAGTTAATATCTCGACTGTGTGGCAACACCAGACCCTCCACACAACATTCTAAAGGTTCTTCCATGCTGCTCAGGTTTCGTACCGACAACAGCGTCACACATAAAGGATTCAAGGCTAAATACTCTATCGGTTAGTAAAGACTGTCTCTGAAACAGATACTGTCATAAATCCTACAGCTAGAGTTCTAATAGTATAAATATCTATAAGTATCTATCAGTATAAATATTACATCACATGTTTCATCAGAAACGTGTCTGAAGTTTGTTCATCATACAAAAAGATTTTAGTTGATGTGTGTGGACATCTGGTCCTGGTCCTGGTCCTGGTCCTGGTCCTGGTCCTGGTCCTGGTCCTGGTCCTGGTCTCCATCCTGGTCCTGGTCCTGGTCCAGAGTAGAGAGGTGGACAACTGGGACTCATATGAATGTGTTATGTATCTGTGAACTCTAAGACATATTTACAGTTACTAGAACATATAAACAACCAGTGTAACACTCTGTTAACCCTCTTAGGGTTTTACACTGTGTTGATATACCTGCGACAGGTAGAACCAGGTGAGACTCTCTGTGTTTTACACTGTGTTGATATACCTGCGACAGGTAGAACCAGGTGAGACTCTCGGTGTTTTACACTGTGTTGATATACCTGCGACAGGTAGAACCAGGTGAGACTCTCGGTGTTTTACACTGTGTTGATATACCTGTGACAGGTAGAACCAGGTGAGACTCTCTGTGTTTTACACTGTGTTGATATACCTGTGACAGGTAGAACCAGGTGAGAAACCTTTTTTATTTTGGGGATTTTGCTTGAAGAAATTAAAGAAAAACTTTTACGATTTAAAAACAGTTTAAGTGTAAATCAGATGAAGATTTCTGTTAAACTTATTGTTTGTTTGTTGATCATTTTCATATTGTTTGTTTTCTTCACAGCAACATGTGGAGGAACATTTATAGGTCAGACTGGTTCCATCCAAAGTCCCGGTTTCCCAGGATCTAACTACCCCAGTGGGTCTAACTGTGAGTGGTACCTGGAGGGACCTACAGGACACTATCTCACCCTGAGCTACGGGAACTTCAGCCTGCAGAACTCTGAAGGATGTTCTAATGACTATGTTGAGATCAGAGAGTACAACTCATCAGGTGAGAACACATGATGTTTGTTTCAGGACCAACGAGACCACCCAGACCACCAAGACTGACTCTGTTTGGTTCCACAGGACGTCTGCTGGCTCGACACTGTGGAACCAGTCTTCCACCTTCTGTTGACACGTCAGACAGCTTCGCCTACGTGAAGTTTGTGAGTGATTCCAGTATAAATGCAGCAGGTTTCAGGCTGCTGTTCCAAGCCAGCGTTGAAGGTATTTATTATAGATAAAACACTGTATATTAAAAACACCATCAGTAAGGATCATGTATAAACATCTAATGTAGGATTTAGAGAGTATTATCCAGATGTTAGTATCAATAATTGTTGTATGAATCACCTCTCTGAACAGGAACACCTGATCAAATAAAATAAATCCAGATTTTCATATTTTAGATTTTACTGCTGAGTTTGAACTTCTGACTGGAACTTGAAGGACCAGGTCTTCCTCAGGAAGTCCAGTCTTCTCTGTCCCTCTTTAAAGACACCATCAGTGTCTTCTTCTGATAAATGAGATGAAACTGGAGCTTCTGACCTTCAGTTTGTTTACAGGAAACATTTAGATTATGAGACATAAACATCAGACCTGCTGGAGGGACTCGGTTCACTTCTGGTTCAGGGTGTCTTGAAACCTGGAGACCATCCAGACCTTCTGGACTGAGATGTTCTGTTCAGTGTCAGACAGCTGGGTCTCAGCTGCAGGTCCAGGCAGTTTGTGTTGAATCACAGTTTTACTGCATTTTGATGTTTTTCAGAACATTTTTATTCAGTTTTATTTTTATCAGTTTCCAGTTTTTTGGGGTTTTTTGTTACTTTAACGGACCGGTACCACATCTGTAATCCTATAAGACCCAGTCATACCTAAACAACCCGACTCTACTGGTTTACATCCAGTTTGATTAGAACATGAAACATACTGTTCGTCCCTTTTACCATCAGAACACAGTGAATAGAATAAATGTCCTGGTTCTGCTCTTTTCGTTGGACCTCTGTCCACATCCAGACCTGACAGCTTATGTTTAAGACACTTTATATTTTTTATAAATGAGTAATTAAATTATTGCTGACGAGTCTGATGTGGAACAAAATGTATTTCTGACTTGAAATAATTTAAAATAGAATTTCTTTTCTTCTTCTCCTGCTGCAGCTTGTGGAGGAGAGCTGAACGCTCCATCAGGGACCATCTCTTCTCCAAACTACCCAAATTTATATCCACACAGCCGAGTGTGTCGCTGGGAGCTGGTGATGACTCCAGGACGCAAGATCACCCTCACCATTAATGACATGCGTCTAGAAGGTTCTGGTACCAGCTGTGTGTTCGACTACGTTGATGTGAGTTTCATGATCCGATAAGATTAACTTGTCTTAAATCAGTGGTTCAGTTGGGGTCTCGACACCCCTCATAACAGATTATAGAACTCTAGCTGGTAACGAGTCCACCACATGTCCAGAACAGACTTACTGTTGTTCTATTGTCCTCTATTTATTTTATAACATGCAACAAATGTTTACAAATATAAACATGTTTCCTGATGAAACACCTGATGATCCTGTAAACTGAGACAGAATCATGTATTTTAGACGGTTCTGATCATGTGACATATTTTAGGTGTTTAATGGGTTGGCTGTTGATGCTCCACGTCTTCAGCGGTTCTGTGGTACGGTACCAGAAGGTACTCAGGTTCGTTCCTCCAGCCACACTATGGCCATCGTGTTCCGTACTGATGCGTCTGTTTCCAGTGGGGGTTTCATGGCGTCCTACTCGTCTGATGAGCCTGCAGGTGAGACGCCTTCTCTCAACAACATGAACCCAACAGAACTTCTTTATGTTTACATCCACAGAGTTCTGAAACAGAATGAAGACGGTAAATCCTGCTACATTTTGGACTCCATCAAAACTTTGTGCTGTTGTTGAAGAGAAAGTTATTCACATGATGTAACATAACGATGAAGGAAAACTCACTCTCATTCCTCGACATCAGGCTCTTTTAATAGTTTGGATCTAAACTGGATCTTAGTCGGGTCGAACAGCTGCTGAACAAGTCACATGATTTATACACATAAGTGAATGTTTTACTGTGTTACACTCAGTTCCAAACAACTGTGATCATATTGATCTCCATCTGGAGGGATTTTATTTTATCATTAGAATAATGATGATTTCATCATCAGAAGAAGCAGGAATTTGATGTCAGTCTGAATGTTTTACTGTAGCTCCATGTTCTGGCTTGAATATTTCTAGTTTTATTAACCTGTTATTCTTCTATTTTGATCATGATTTCCAGTTTGAGGCTCCTCCCACACCCGTGTAAGAACTCATACAAGAAACATGCTGCAAAAAACAGGAAAAAATAATGCTTTAAATATCTGCTGTAATAAAATCAAAGATTATCTCACTGGGTTAGAGCCACAATGTTCAGTTTATTAATAAACAACATCTGGTTCAGTTTATTAATAATAATAACATCTGGTCCAGTTTATTAATAAACAACATCTGGTTCAGTTTATTAATAATAATAACAACATCTGGTCCAGTTTATTAATAATAATAACAACATCTGGTTCAGTTTATTAATAAACAACATCTGGTTCAGTTTATTAATAATAATAACAACATCTGGTCCAGTTTATTAATAATAATAACAACATCTGGTTCAGTTTATTAATAATAATAACAACATCTGGTCCAGTTTATTAATAATAATAACAACATCTGGTTCAGTTTATTAATAATAATAACAACATCTGGTCCAGTTTATTAATAAACAACATCTGGTCCAGTTTATTAATAATAATAACAACATCTGGTCCAGTTTATTATAAATAATAACAACATCTTGTCCAGTTTATTATAAATAATAACAACATCTTGTCCAGTTTATTATAAATAATAACAACATCTTGTCCAGTTTATTATAAATAATAACAACATCTGGTCCAGTTTATTA
This sequence comes from Pachypanchax playfairii, assembly GCA_006937955.1. Lineage (NCBI taxonomy): Eukaryota > Metazoa > Chordata > Actinopteri > Cyprinodontiformes > Aplocheilidae > Pachypanchax > Pachypanchax playfairii. The sequence goes on along the minus strand of SSNP01000125.1, from coordinate 445,774 downwards.
ATAAACAACATCTTGTCCAGTTTATTATAAATAATAACAACATCTGGTCCAGTTTATTAATAAACAACATCTTGTCCAGTTTATTATAAATAATAACAACATCGGGTCCAGTTTATTATAAATAATAACAACATCTGGTCCAGTTTATTAATAAACAACATCTTGTCCAGTTTATTATAAATAATAACAACATCTGGTCCAGTTTATTATAAATAATAACAACATCTGGTCCAGTTTATTATAAATAACAACATCTGGTCCAGTTTATTAATAAACAACATCTGGTCCAGTTTATTATAAATAATAACAACATCGGGTCCAGTTTATTATAAATAATAACAACATCTGGTCCAGTTTATTATAAATAATAACAACATCTTGTCCAGTTTATTATAAATAATAACAACATCTGGTCCAGTTTATTATAAATAATAACAACATCGGGTCCAGTTTATTATAAATAATAACAATATCTGGTCCAGTTTATTAATAAACAACATCTTGTCCAGTTTATTAATAAACAACATCTTGTCCAGTTTATTATAAATAATAACAACATCTGGTCCAGTTTATTAATAAACAACATCTTGTCCAGTTTATTATAAATAATAACAACATCGGGTCCAGTTTATTATAAATAATAACAATATCTGGTCCAGTTTATTAATAAACAACATCTTGTCCAGTTTATTAATAAACAACATCTTGTCCAGTTTATTATAAATAATAACAACATCTGGTCCAGTTTATTATAAATAATAACAACATCTTGTCCAGTTTATTATAAATAATAACAACATCTGGTCCAGTTTATTAATAAACAACATCTTGTCCAGTTTATTATAAATAATAACAACATCTGGTCCAGTTTATTATAAATAATAACAACATCTGGTCCAGTTTATTATAAATAATAACAATATCTGGTCCAGTTTATTAATAAACAACATCTTGTCCAGTTTATAAATAATAACAACATCGGGTCCAGTTTATTATAAATAATAACAACATCTGGTCCAGTTTATTAATAAACAACATCTTGTCCAGTTTATTATAAATAATAACAACATCTGGTCCAGTTTATTATAAATAATAACAACATCTGGTCCAGTTTATTATAAATAACAACATCTGGTCCAGTTTATTAATAAACAACATCTGGTCCAGTTTATTATAAATAATAACAACATCGGGTCCAGTTTATTATAAATAATAACAACATCTGGTCCAGTTTATTATAAATAATAACAACATCTTGTCCAGTTTATTATAAATAATAACAACATCTGGTCCAGTTTATTATAAATAATAACAACATCGGGTCCAGTTTATTATAAATAATAACAATATCTGGTCCAGTTTATTAATAAACAACATCTTGTCCAGTTTATTAATAAACAACATCTTGTCCAGTTTATTATAAATAATAACAACATCTGGTCCAGTTTATTAATAAACAACATCTTGTCCAGTTTATTATAAATAATAACAACATCTGGTCCAGTTTATTAATAAACAACATCTTGTCCAGTTTATTATAAATAATAACAATATCTGGTCCAGTTTATTAATAAACAACATCTTGTCCAGTTTATTAATAAACAACATCTTGTCCAGTTTATTATAAATAATAACAACATCTGGTCCAGTTTATTAATAAACAACATCGGGTCCAGTTTATTATAAATAATAACAACATCTGGTCCAGTTTATTAATAAACAACATCTTGTCCAGTTTATTATAAATAATAACAACATCGGGTCCAGTTTATTAATAAACAACATCTTGTCCAGTTTATTATAAATAATAACAATATCTGGTCCAGTTTATTAATAAACAACATCTTGTCCAGTTTATTATAAATAATAACAACATCTGGTCCAGTTTATTAATAAACAACATCTTGTCCAGTTTATTATAAATAATAACAACATCGGGTCCAGTTTATTATAAATAATAACAACATCTTGTCCAGTTTATTAATAAACAACATCTTGTCCAGTTTATTATAAATAATAACAACATCTGGTCCAGTTTATTAATAAACAACATCTTGTCCAGTTTATTATAAATAATAACAATATCTGGTCCAGTTTATTAATAAACAACATCTTGTCCAGTTTATTAATAAACAACATCTTGTCCAGTTTATTATAAATAATAACAACATTGGGTCCAGTTTATTATAAATAATAACAATATCTAGTCCAGTTTATTATAAATAATAACAACATCGGGTCCAGTTTATTATAAATAATAACAACATCTTGTCCAGTTTATTAATAAACAACATCTGGTCCAGTTTATTATAAATAATAACAACATCTGGTCCAGTTTATTAATAAACAACATCTGGTCCAGTTTATTATAAATAATAACAACATCTGGTCCAGTTTATTATAAATAATAACAACATCGGGTCCAGTTTATTATAAATAATAACAACATCTTGTCCAGTTTATTATAAATAATAACAACATCGGGTCCAGTTTATTATAAATAATAACAACATCTTGTCCAGTTTATTAATAAACAACATCGGGTCCAGTTTATTATAAATAATAACAATATCTGGTCCAGTTTATCATAAATAATAACAACATCTGGTCCAGTTTATCATAAATAATAACAACATCTGGTCCAGTTTATTATAAATAATAACAACATCGGGTCCAGTTTATTATAAATAATAACAATATCTGGTCCAGTTTATTATTTAATAACGACAGCATCTGGTTTATAACATAATCACAAGTTTTAATCTCTCAAACTACGCAGGTGGTGATAAAACCCGAGTTCTCCTGAGTTCTAACGGCCTGTATCTGTTTCATCACAACTCCTTTGTTCGTTAGTATTCATCAGCTCCTGCAGTTGAAACCACACCTAGCATGCTGCTGGCTAAAAGCTGTTAGCATAAGACAAAGCAAACAGGAAGACATGACGTCTGACGTTGCCATGCGCAGCGGGGCAGGAAACAGTATTCTTTGCACTCATAAGCTAGTTTGTTAGCCAATCAGAGTCCAGTAAATCCAAACAATGAATATAAACGAGCTGCTGACGAAGCAGCCGAAGCAGCCTGACGGAAGGAGCCGGAACCACCCGAATTTTAACGCAGACAGATAGAAAGGTCTGTTAATCAGTGTTTCCTGATGTTTTTTAGATATAAAATGTTTCATATTACTGGTTAATACTTAAGAAATAACCACAAAGTCATGAAATGTGTATGAAATGGTCTCTTTAAAAAGTCTGAATAAAAATTAGATTTCTGATTCAAACATATTGTTATACTATAAAACTTTTTCTGTTTTTAAATGAAGTTTTAACAAGTCTGAAACTTTACGTTCCTTTTCTGTGTGATTGTTTATTTGATGTTGTTGTTATTGTTTTAGATTGTGGTGGAGTTCTGAACAACCCAACAGGCGGGAACTTCACTTCACCTGGTTACCAAGTTTCCAATTACAGCAACAATCTCAACTGTGAGTGGTTAATCCAGAATCCTCATCACATCAACTCCTCCATTGTGGTGATTTTAGAAGACCTGCACCTGGAAAACCACCAGACCTGTCAATCAGACTACCTGCAGTTCAGACTAGGTAAGACTCTACAACAGTGTACTGGATTAGAATAAATCCAGTTAAGAATGATTAGAAGTAAAACAATTTGCTGTTGTGTTACATAATATAAACATGTGTTTTGGGTGTTTGTGTGATGAAGACACTCTGGACCTGAGGTCTTTAGAGACCTGGAGCTGCTTGTTGCTGTCTAACCTTCTACATCATCATTTAGGTGATTCAAATGGGGAACTGTTGGCCAAGTTCTGTGGACAAACCCCCCCTGCTGTCCCCATTGTTGTTCATACACCAGAGCTCTGGATCAACTTCAGGACGGACTCGTCCCAGGTCGACTTGGGCTTCAAGGCCAAGTACTTTTTCTCTGGTAAGGCAGGAACAGCTTAGTTACATGTTACATATTAAGCAGACGTATTCTGATCAATAACTGTTGCTAAACTCTGTAGAATGTGGAGGCTGGCAGTCAGGTGAAGGAGGTGTGTTATCTAGTCCCAACTATCCCGGTGTCTACCCCAGTCCCAGTCGCTGTGCTTGGCTCCTAGAAGCTCCAGTTGGACACACTGTCACAGTGAGTAACTCATCACACTGTTACGGTTTGAGGTTATAATGTAGGACCCAGGTGCAGGCAGGAGACGGGAAGGCGAAAATGAGGCATAAAAGAGTTTAATAATAAAGTAAAATGCTGACGGGGCAGCAAAACAAACTTACATGAGAGAAGAGACACGTAATCCAGGGGGGGGGGCGAAGACCAACATAATCCAAACCACGGAACGATAAACTAGGAACTAAGACTGGGGAACGATGAACAGAGACAGGGGCTAACAGTGAGCATGGCTAAGAACTAGGGCTAAGGTTGTAACTGAGAATAAACCGACACTGACTAACAAACACATGAGACTTAAATACAAAAACCCCAAACTGATAACAAACTCAAAACATCTGAGGACATGCGGAGAAACACACACAGGAACTAATTACAGTAACAAGAAACGCCTGAACAGAAAAACACTAGACTGAAGAGACAAGCTGAATGACACATGAGGAGAACAGGAAGTACAGACATCACCAAAATAAAAGCAAAACAGGAAACTAGATGACTAAGGAAAATAAAAGCATAACATGACCTAAGACACCGAATGAGAACAAAAGGGAAAACAACTACTGAAAACCCCCCCGAAGTACAGAACATAATAAACCAAAACCCCAAGACCTGACACACACAGAAGTTAGGAATGAACACAGATGTCCTGGTGTCCCACTCACATGTCTCTGTCTCTAGTTGAGCTTCACCTACTTCAATCTGGAGCCACACACCACATGCAGCTGGGACTCTGTAACCATTTTTAATGGAGCGTCACCTGGTGCTCCTGTTATCGGCCAGTACTGTGGAACCACCTCTCCTGGAACCGTCCAGTCAGGGTCCAATAAACTGGTTGTAGTCTTCCTGGCTGACCACAGTGTGTCCAGAGGGGGATTTCTGGCCTCCTGGTCGACGGACTCTTCTGGTAAGTTTCACATTAGAAATACCTACAGATGAAGTGATCATTCTGAAACATGTGCAAGTGTTTTTATCAACATAATACACAGTTTGTGTTACTATAATGTCCCATTTCATGATATAATGGTCTATATAATATAATATAATATAATATAATATAATATAATGCTTATTTATTTATTTATTTATTTATTTATTTATTTATTTGAGCCTTAGAAATTCTTCTTTCTTTTAAACAAGTCTCTTGTTGCCATGGCTACAAATCATAACAAGTGGCAAAAGAGTAACAATGTTCTGTTCTATTCTATTCTATTCTATTCTATAAATGTTAGATAATAGATCTCCCTCTTCAGCACATGTCTAGGAGTTGTCATGTTGGATTCAGCCAGAGCTGCATTGTTACTATTATAACTGTGATATTTTAAAGTGTTTCTAAGATTTCTATTCTTTTATTCATTTTCTCTTTCAAACAAAGTAGTTTTTACTCAGAAACTCTTTCTTATTAAAGTGATCACCGGGTTAGATCAGATTTAGAGGTCGCCCAGACTGTGATGTTCCTATTAAAGCTTTTTAAAGTTCCCTAATAATAAAAGCCTGTGTAGTCCCTGCTGCTCTGATTGTGTTTTATTCTACAAACCAGTTTCTGTTTGAGGGTAGAATTATGTTTGAAATGCACCAAAAATCATGTGGCTTTGCATGTAGTTCAGCAACCTGAGAACAGGTGTGAACACTTGTGCTGAAAGCGGCTCACCTGTGATAGAATCATGAGGTAGGTTCTTACTGAGTATTATAAAATCATCTTGTTTTTGGTTCTTTTTAAACTCAGGCTTCATGAGAGGTGTATTACCTGTAGCTGACATGTTTCGGCGTGTTTACTTCCGCCTTCTTCAGAGCTGTTGTTGCTGTAGATGTTACTTCCTTTTATGAGCGGGCAGCAGGGGACGATGTCGCCCCCTGCTGCCCGCTTCTTCCCTGGTGATGATGGAGTCCCAGCTGTGGTCTAACAAGTAGACTCCATCGTCCCGGTTCATGGTGTTGTGGCCACGTCTTCTTATTTCAATCGCCTCCTTTATCCATCTTTTGTATTTTTGTTGTTCTGTGTTGATGATCCTTGTGTTGTCCCAGTCCATGATATGGTTTTCTCTTATGCAGTGGTCCGTGACGGCTGATTTTTTTATTGTAGTTTCTGCTTCTTGTTTTGTTGCTCTTGTGTGTCTTCGTTTTGTTTCTTTCTCGCATTCTTTCTGATGTTCTATTTTCCGTGTGTTGAGTTGACGTCCAGTTTCTCCTATGTATGTTTTATTGCACAGTTTGCATGGGATCTCGTAGATAACGCCGCATTTTTTATCGGATGGTATTTTGTCCTTTGGATGCACCAGTTGTTGTTTTATTGTCTTGAATGGTTTTGTTGGTGTGTTGATGTTGTATTTTTTCATCACTGTCATTATTTTCTCTGTTGTTCCTTTAATGTATGGGAGGGTTATGACGGGTTTTGGCTCCGGTTTCACTGTCCCTTTGGTCTTCTTGGGTGGTCTGTTGTATGTTTCCTTGTTTGCCTCTTGTTCTCCTCTTTTTAATGCCCAGTTTGGGTAGCCGCAGGTTTTTAGTGCAGTTTGTATGTGTTGATTCTCCAGTTTCCGGTCTTGATCTTCTGTTATTATGTTGGCTCTGTGGTAGAGTGTTCTGATGACTGACATTTTGTGTATTGTGGGATGTTCTGATGTCCATAGCTACAGGTAATACACCTCTCATGAAGCCTGAGTTTAAAAAGAACCAAAAACAATGTGATAGAATCAGATTGAATGAAGGGTAATACCTGGTCTAAACAGACCCAGTGACACACATGTAGGTGTTATGAATGTAAACGTTCTATAAGTTCATTTAAAGTCTACTGGATCAGAGCTGCAGTGCCTTTGAGAACCAAGAACGTCTGATTTCGTTGCACATTAGTTTGTATAATCATGTTTGTGTTTCACTAGGCTGTGGAGGGATCATTCATGCTGATACAGGAACAATTAAGTCACCAAATTATCCCCAGAACTTTCCAGCTAATGTGGAGTGTTCCTGGCAGATCATTGCTCACGAGGGAAACCACCTGGAGATGAGCTTCAGTAGTAATTTTGAGATTCCAGATTCTACTGGGACCTGCCAGAACAGCTACATCAAGGTACAACCACTAATTTATAGAAGAAATAAAATGCAAACTGCATTTACTCTGTGTGGGTTATGTTAGCTGGTTAAGACTAAACCAATTATTTGAGTTAGTTTAAGAGGAAAATAAACCCAGGAATTATGGAACATTTCTCTAAACTACTTGTGGTCGTTTGAAATTATGAAATTATACAAACTGTCTTTAATTTTAACTTCACATACAAAAATATGTTTAACGGTCCCTGTTGTGTATCTGTAGTCTACTTTCACACACGTACCCAATTCTGAGCAAAGTTTGAGATGTTGAGGTGTCTGGACACACACTGTATAAATAGGAACATCTGTTAAAGTACTGGACCAGATGGATTTATGTGTATGTGAGCAGGTGTGTGTGAGGTCATCCTGTCACAACCAATCACATCCTGTCACACTATATAAGCAACATTAGATCAGGGGCAATGCTCTGGCAGAATTCAATGATCCAGATGCAGAAAAGTGCTGAAATCTCCATTTTATTAAACTTTCCCAGATCCCTGAGTGGATTTTAATTATTCTGCTGTTAGTGTAGAATAATCTAGTCCAGGTTTGAAACATCTAGATTATGTAGTTTTTAAACTAGAGCAGATTAAAGACACTCAGAGTGGAGAAACATTTGGTGTAATTAAACTAACTTCAGCCTCGTTACAAACACATGGTCTAAACGAGGTACAGAGGGGGGAGGGGCTTAGTGAATGGGTGTTCTAATTAATTGTTTGGATTGATGTATATTTAATTTGCTAATCTTTGTATTTGGATTATTTATCATTAATGTACAGTGGGGCAAAAAAGTATTTAGTCAGCCACCAATTGTGTAAGTTCTCCCACTTAAAAAGATCAGAGAGGCCTGTAATTTTCATCATAGGTATACCTCAACTATGAGAGACAAAATGAGGAAAAAAAATCCAGAAAATCACATTGTCTGATTTTTAAAGAATTTATTTGCAAATTATGGTGGAAAATAAGTATTTGGTCAATAACAAAAGTTAATCTCAATACTTTGTTATATAGCCTTTGTTGGCAATGACAGAGGTCAAACGTTTTCTGTAAGTCTTCACAAGGTTTTCACACACTGTTGCTGGTATTTTGGCCCATTCCTCCATGCAGATCTCCTCTAGAGCAGTGATGTTTTGGGGCTGACGCTGGGCAACACGGACTTTCAACTCCCTCCAGAGATTTTCTATGGGGTTGAGATCTGGAGACTGGCTAGGCCACTCCAGGACCTTGAAATGCTTCTTACGAAGCCACTCCTTCGTTGCCCGGGCGGTGTGTTTGGGATCATTGTCATGCTGAAAGACCCAGCCACGTCTCATTTTCAATGCCCTTGCTGATGGAAGGAGGTTTTCACTCAAAATCTTACGATACATGGCCCCATTCATTCTTTCCTTTACACGGATCAGTCGTCCTGGTCCCCTTGCAGAAAAACAGCCCCAAAGCATGATGTTTCCACCCCCATGCTTTACAGTAGGTATGGTGTTCTTTGGATCCAACTCAGCATTCTTTCCCCTCCAAACACGACAAGTTGAGTTTCTACCAAAAAGTTCTATTTTGGTTTCATCTGACCATATGATGTTCTCCCAATCCTCTTCTGGATCATCCAAATGCTCTCTAGCAAACCGCAGACGGGCCTGGACGTGTCCTGGCTTCAGCAGGGGGACACGTCTGGCACTGCAGGATTTGAGTCCCTGGCGGCGTAGTGTGTTACTGATGGTAGCCTTTGTTACTTTGGTCCCAGCTCTCTGCAGGTCATTCACTAGGTCCCTCCGTGTGGTTCTGGGATTTTTGCTCACCGTTCTTGTGATCATTTTGACCCCACGGGGTGAGATCTTGCGTGGAGCCCCAGATCGAGGGAGATTATCAGTGGTCTTGTATGTCTTCCATTTTCTAATAATTGCTCCCACAGTTGATTTCTTCACACCAAGCTGCTTACCTATTGCAGATTCAGTCTTCCCAGCCTGGTGAAGGTCTACAATTTTGTTTCTGGTGTCCTTTGACAGCTCTTTGGTCTTGGCCATAGTGGAGTTTGGAGCGTGACTGTTTGAGGTTGTGGACAGGTGTCTTTTATACTGATAACGAGTTCACACAGGTGCCATTAATACAGGTAACGAGTGGAGGACCGAGGAGCCTCTTAAAGAAGTTACAGGTCTGTGAAAGCCAGAAATCTTACTTGTTTGTAGGTGACCAAATACTTATTTTCCACCATAATTTGCAAATAAATTCTTTAAAAATCAGACAATGTGATTTTCTGGATTTTTTTTCCTCATTTTGTCTCTCATAGTTGAGGTATACCTATGATGAAAATTACAGGCCTCTCTGATCTTTTTAAGTGGGAGAACTTACACAATTGGTGGCTGACTAAATACTTTTTTGCCCCACTGTACATTAAAGTGTGAATATATTGCTTAATTTTTATTTATCTTTAGAGAAGGGGCTAAATAATCCTACTCCTTTTCAGGCATGTAAATATAAATATTATGGTTGTATTTACTGTTATCATTTTGACTTGGTTTTGTTTCTTTAATAAATGTTTTTTAGTAAATGTTTGTGATTCCGCAGGTCTGGTCGGGACGTTCTCAAAATGCTGAGGGTCTGCTGGCGACAGGATGTGGTTCGGTGGCACCATCACCCGTTATCGCTCCATATAACATGATCACAAGTCGATTCCAATCCTCTGACGCACCTGGGAGAGGTTTCTATTTGGTTTTCAGCACCCGTAAGAATCTTCTTTATTTATAGTTCTACAGGGTGAGTCATTTATATGGATACACCTTAATAAAATATGAATGGTTGGTGATATTAACATCCTGTTTGTAGCACATTAGTATATGTGAGGGGGCAAACTTTTCAAGATGGGTGGTGACCATGGTGGCCATTTTGAAGTCGGCCATCTTGGATCCAACTTTTGTTTTTTTCAATAGGAAGAGGGTCATGTGACCCATCTAACTTATTGGTAATTTCACAAGAAAAACAATGGTGTGTTTGGTGTTAACGTAACATAGACAGTTTCTTTGGTTTCCATGGAAACCCTTCATGGTTTCATGTTCTTTGGGTTAGGGTTAGTCTGGATGTAACAGAGTGATGTTTGGTTTCTGGGGTTGAACCATCAGTTCTAGTAGGAGCCCTGAGTGCTGCAGGATACTAAAACAAATGGACAATTTCATGCTCCCAAATTAATGATAATAGTTTATGGACGGTCCCTTAATGGACTGGACCTGCACAGAGTCCTGACCTCAAAGACCACGTCTGAGATGAACTAGATCTGAGACTGAGCCAGACCTTCAGTTCAGTTCAGTAGAATCAGTACACACAAAACAAATCCAGTTCACATCAACGGGTCCAACTTTAAGACCGGTTTTATACAGTCCAGTTCTTATAAGTGTCACGATCTGTGTTCTAAGTGTTGGACCCAAATGCAGGAGACAGGAGACAGGAACTAAATTAAACACTTTATTAATAGTAATAATAAAATAAACAGGCTGACGGGCAGCAAACAATGAGAAAACAAACTTACTGATGGGAGCAAAGAGGAGGTAAAAGTCCAAAGGTGAGACAAACGGGAAGTTTTGACGAGCACCAGACAAGGGAGGAAACTAAAAGTGCAGCTTTTATACAAACTGAACACAAAGGACTAACGAGACATAACAGGACACAGCTGAGGAGACAGAGAGAGAACAAGCTGGTGAGAGACACAAGGGAAACAGAGAGCACAAAGTATATCAAAATAAAAGCACGACAGGAAGTGGGGCGAGACCAAACATAAAAGCCTAACAGGAACACATGAGACATGACTACATGGAACAGAGTTACTAGTGGAAAGAAAAGCCAAACACAAAATCACAGATAAACTGGAAAAACCGCTACAGGAAAACAATACTCCCATAAATCATAATCAACCACCCCAAGACCTAACAATAAGATCTGTTTCAGTGAAATATTATATTTATATTTTATATTTATTTACATGCCCCCCCCCCAAGTTTCGATGCATGGACGCTTTCATTAATGCATGAATGCTTTGTACACGTAACTACTGCTGCTTCTTATGTTTGTTCTTCTTTTATTTATTTATTCTCTGCAGCTTCACTCAAGATAAACTTGTTGTATTGTGTAAATAAAACTTGGTGATAAACTGATTCTGGTTCTGGTTCCAGTTAAAGTTCCGTCTCTTCTGTTCATTAGGATGTGGTGCAAACTTCACAGCATCTAGTGGTCGTGTGGTTTCTCCAAACTATCCATCAGACTATCCTGACAACTCCAACTGTAACTACACTATAGACGCTGGCCAGCAGACCGTGATCGTTCTGACCTTTCAGGTCTTCCTGTTAGAAGGTATCTGTTAGATTTATGTTTCTTTGTCCTCACTGTCCTAAACACAGATCAGTTTTAGAAGTTATAAAATGGCCTGATTCCTTCACTAACTGCAGAATATTTAAACAAGAGTAATCGTTTAAATAACATTTTTTTTGTTTAGCACACTCCACCTGCGCGTATGATGGTCTCAAGATCTATAACTCAGCTAGCAGCACTGCTATTGCTACTGTATGTGGTTCCAACATCCCAGGTCCATTTTCCACCTTCGGCCCCATGTTGCTTCACTTCTACTCAGACTCTGTCATCACCAGCCACGGCTTCATGGCTGAATACAGAGCCATACGTAAGTAATGTCAAGACATCAGAGGAGCAAAAGAAATAAAAGTACTGAAGAATAATAAAAAGTTCTGAGTGGAACAAACTGTAGCAGCAGTAGAGTAAAAGATTAAGTTCAGAACGTTGACACATTTAACTAGATCGAGGTCATTAAGTAACTCTAGAACAGAATGTTCATGCTGTTGTGGTCAGCAATGAAATGTCATGACAGGAAGTCAGGAACTGAACTGTTGAGTGTGTCACGTTTTGTTTGGAGAAGTTTTCACACATTAAAGCTAAAATATGTTCAAATGTCTGCTGATGATACATGGAGAGTAAAAGGTAACTACAACTGAGGGATGGAAGGTAGTATGTACCGTAGTAGTTTCCTAGTAGAATATACAGCAGCATGACCTTAACTCTACATCACTTAACCCAAACCATACCAGAAGCTTTATTACACAGCCTTGTGAGTGTGTGTGTGTGTGTGTGTGTGTGTGTGTGTTCTTGTTTTTCTGACCTCCTGAGGACCCGTTTCCTGACTTTTACTATCTTTCTGGGGTCCGAGGGTTCTTGTGGGGGACTCCCCTTTTTAGGGTTAGGGGTTAGGTTTATAGGTATGGTGTGAATAGAGTTTTAGTTAGTCTTAGGGTTAGTTATAGATCAGTAATGGTTAAGGTTAGGAAAAGGGTTTGGGTTAGGTATAAATCTAGTTACTAAAATCAATGGAAGTCAATGGACGGTCCCCATAAGGATACCAAAACACACTTGTGTGTGTGTGTGTGTGTGTGTGTGTGTGTGTGTGTGTGTGTGTGTGTGTGTGTGTGTGTCTACAGCATGTGGCGGGATTTTCAACGACACCGCAGGTACTGTGAGTAGTCCTGGACTCTCGTTGACCAACTACCATCATAACATCAACTGTACCTACCACATCATGGTCCAAGCTAACAGAGTCATCGAGCTCAAGTAAGACTGAATATATTATGTGTAGTTAATGAATTGAGTGTGTGGATTATTGTAGATACCTGACGTGTCAAACTATTACTCATGAGCCATTAGTGTCCCTAGTTTGTCTCTAACTAACCTTTAATGTCCTCAAATGAAATCATGAACTTAAATACTGGTAAATCAGCATTTTCTTCATGAATAAATATGTTCAGTGTATCAGGACTGTGTTATAATGTTATAACAGGTTTTCTGACTATAGAAGATGGTTTGATAGACGAGACAGAGAGTCTTCCTGTTCCAGTTGGGTCTAAATGTTCTAAACAGCTCTGGTATCAGTGACGTCTTACATACCAGAACCAGGCAGGATCACATTACATCACATTAAACTGAAACCAGACGTGTTGGATGATGTTAATTACAACACCTGCTGTAATTTATTCTAGATTTACCTCATGTGTCTCATCTTCTACCTGTCCAGGTTTAATACATTCCATCTGGAGGCATCGTCTATGTGCCGCTACGATTATGTGGCAGTTTATGACGGACAGGACACCTTAGCACCTTTACTGGGCCAGTTCTGTGGTACAGTGCTACCACCGGATCTGCGGTCCTCCACAAACCACTTGTTCATTGTCTTCAGGACAGACACCACGGTTAACGGTTTAGGCTGGAGAGCCACATACAGTCAAACTCTCGGTACGTCAGATTAGATTGTTTTTGTTACGCAGATTAAAGCAAATGTTTAAAACAGTCGATCGTAGAGCTGTTCATCAACAGAGAATTCTGATTATTTTACCACAAGAAACCTGGAAATTAAAAAAAATCTAAATATTTTCAGTTATACAGTAAACAAATGAAACTAAACATAAAGCTCTGGGAACTGTTGAGTGATTATTACATTCCACAGTAACAGCTGCGTACCTGTTCGATGAGCAGCATCATTAGTAACGGTGAGTTCAGAGGTCTGTTGACCAGGTGGTAGAAACTAGTACTCAGTGTATTGATACATACATCCTCACCTGAGTGGAACAGTTTGATTATGGATCAGAAGGATTTACAGTTTCGCCAAAACAGGAAGGATTTATGGATTCTGGTCTTTACCTAAACCTGCAACTTATTTTACTTCTGGATCTGGTTAAAGCTATAGTGTGTAACTTTTACATGTCCGTGAATGTCCGTTTCAGCCAAGTCACTATTAGAGGAGATGACACAATGCAGATTAAGCCGATCGGCTCCTCAAACATCTCACGGTATTTTTCAATATATATCATTTTTACTTTGCGTGTCGACCGGCGACATTCCCGCGTTGGCGCGCAGGAAATTACGTCTTTTACATCACAACAAGAAGGGAGGGGGAGGACGAGCGGAGAGTCTCGCAGCAGCAGGCAGAACGGGAAAGCGACATGGCGGAGAAGCCAAAGAAACGGCCGAGACACACTTATCTGGAAGTTCTTCCGAAGAGTCCATCTTTTTTCAACAGCTGTCCTTATTCAAACAGAATAAAAATGTTGTGGAATCGCGAATCACAGCGGCAGAGGGATAGCGGTTGGGGGGGGACAGGTGGGCGTACGTCATATGGAAGCGCCAGCTTCATTGTTGTAATAACGCAAAATTCCACTAGGGGGCGACAGAAGTTACACACTATAGCTTTAAAGTATTTTATTCTGTTGGATTATGTGTGAGAACATAAGATTTGTTTTAATCCAATAAGGAACCGAGAGTTCGAGTCTGAGGTCTGTAAGTCCGTGTTTGTCGCTGAAAACAGAGAGAAATGTGTGTAAGTCGAGTTCTTGATGATGTAATAATATTTGTGTGTTTTAGGTCCAGCTCAGGGTTGTGGTGGTTACCTCTCCATGCCTATGGGCATGTTTGGGTCTCCAGATCCAGACCTGGATGGATATTATGAGCCCAGGATGGACTGTGTGTGGACTATTGAAATGCCGATGAACAGAGCCATTAATCTGACCTTCAGCTCCTTCGACCTTGAGAGTTCCACCAACTGCCGCTACGATTATGTCAAAGTAAAGATCTGATTCATATCGATATGAAGACACGTCTCTTTAATACAACATACTTTAAAATAATGTTTGTTCTGTTATAAGATTATGATCTAAAGGTTGTTTACATTGAGTTGTTTAATCATCTATTAAATACAATCAGTAATATCAAGTTATTATCTAAATAATAACATGACAGTTTGGGACTTTCAGTACGTGCACGTGTCTCTTCCAGGTGTACGATGGAGACAACATGAACTTCCCTCTGGTTGGGACGTTCTGTGGTGTTTCTATTCCTGCTTTCTTTCTATCAAGTGGAAACTTCTTGACTATTCACTTTGTTACTGACAGTTCAATCCAGAAGCGAGGGTTCAACGCCACCTACATCGGACTACCATGTAAGAGAATCCTCCTCCTACATCTTTATTAAATAAATCTCTTCTTCATCTTAGTTTGATCAAAATCTCAGCTGAGTCTAGAACCTACAAATACATCTGATTTATTATTGTTATTATATAATTTAGCTGAGCTTTGTAGAACAGCAGTGCACACGGCTCATGTTTCCAGGCAGAAGGTGTCATGTATGTAACATGTATGTCATGGTACAGTGACTTCATACACTCAGAAACACCAAACATCCCCTTAAGGAAAACCACATGGTTTTCATCTTTTTCACCTGTAATCCATGTAAAAACCACGAGTCCACATGGATCCTGTGTAGAATAACAAGTTACCAGAAAACATTCTAAAATCACACAGGAACATGTTTTACATGTTAATTTAACATGTTATAAAATAAGATTTAATTCACCAGCTACATCAGCTCTTTAAACAGACACAGTAAAGTAAGAAGAAAGGTAACAGTAATAGGAAAATGTCAACAAAACTCTCAATAATAAATCAGTGTGTAAAATAAATGTGTAAGAATAGTCATCAGAATTAAACATAAAAAATAAATACATCAAGGAAAGAAAAATATTTACAAAATGATTCCAGAGCAGGGAGACAGACACCCGCTCCCTCTGTCCCTGAACAGGAAGAAGCAGGTTAGATGGATGGATGGATGGATGGATGGATGGATGGATGGATGGATGGATGGATGGATGGATGGATGGATGGATGAATGGATGGATGGATGGATGGATGGATGGACGGATGGATGGACGGATGGATGGATGGATGGACGGATGGGAGGATGGATGGATGGATGGATGGATGGATGGACGGATGGGAGGATGGATGGATGGATGGATGGATGGATGGATGGATGGATGGATGGGAGGATGGATGGATGGATGGATGGATGGAGGGATGGATGGAGGGAGGGATGGATGGATGGATGGATGGGTGGATGGATGGATGGATGGATGGATGGATGGATGGATGGATGGATGGATGGACGGAGGATGGATGGACGGACGGGCGGATGGATGGATGGATGGATGGATGGAGGGTGGATGGACGGACGGACGGATGGATGGATGGATGGATGGATGGATGGATGGATGGATGGATGGATGGATGGACGGAGGATGGATGGACGAACGGGCGGATGGATGGATGGATGGATGGATGGATGGATGGATGGACGGATGGGAGGATGGATGGATGGATGGATGGATGGATGGATGGATGGATGGGAGGATGGATGGATGGATGGATGGATGGATGGATGGATGGATGGATGGATGGATGGATGGATGGACGGAGGATGGATGGACGGACGGACGGACGGACGGACGGACGGATGGACGGACGGAGGATGGATGGATGGATGGATGGACGGACGGACGGATGGATGGATGGATGGATGGACGGAGGATGGATGGACGGACGGGCGGATGGATGGATGGATGGATGGATGGATGGATGGATGGATGGATGGACGGAGGATGGATGGATGGATGGATGGATGGATGGATGGACGGATGGATGGACGGATGGATGGATGGATGGATGGATGGGGGGATGGATGGATGGATGGATGGATGGATGGATGGATGGATGGTGGATGGATGGATGGATGGATGGAGGATGGATGGACGGACGGACGGATGGATGGATGGATGGATGGACGGAGGATGGATGGATGGATGGATGATGGAGTGAGTGAGTGAGTGAGTGAGTGAGTGAGTGAGTGAGTGAGTGAGTGAGTGAGTGAGTGAGTGAGTGAGTGAGTGAGTGAGTGAGTGAGTGAGTGAGTGAGGATGGATGGATGGATGGATGGATGGATGAATGGAGGATGGATGGATGGATCGAGTGAGGGACGGATGGATGGAGGGAGGGATGGAAGGACAGACAGTTGAACAAACGGGCGACAGTTGGATGGAAATAAACTTAAACTGGATGTGTGGATGGACGGACGGACGGATGAATGGATGGAGTGAGGGATGGATGGATGGATGGATGGATGGATGGATGGAGGATGGATGGACGAACGGGCGGATGGATGGATGGATGGATGGATGGATGGATGGATGGATGGATGGATGGATGGATGGACGGAGGATGGATGGACGGACGGACGGATGGATCCCAGAGCCGGCATCTTATTAACAGAAATGTAGGGAAAGGGAATGGGTGGGATGAATAATGGAGACAGCAAAGAAAAAAAATGAATAAAAACAATTGCATAATTACAGATACTGAGGTATTGACAAAAAACATTAAAGAAGGTGACTTATTGGGAGGTTATTGCACATTGATGATAATTAGATGTTAAAATGTATTTTTTTCATGTGTTTTATGTTCCAGCTGGTCTTTAAGAGTTCACATTCAGTTATTGAACCTTTTTGGACTGAATGACCTTATCTGAACTTATCTGAGTGGTTCTGAATCAGACTGGTTCAGACAGAAACAACATGACTTGAATAAATTATATTTATAGTTACAACTTTGATTGAGATCTGAACATAAGAACAAAGTTCTAGTAAAAACAAGTGATTCAGGATGATCACATGACTTTGTGTTTCTGTGCTCTACTTGTTTCCTCAGTGGTTTGTGGTGGGACCCTGAATGCTACTCACTCTGTTCAGACCCTGACCTCACCGTTCTTCCCCAATCCTTATCCTCCTTATACATCATGTCGCTGGATCCTTGATGCTCCAGCCCAGGAAACCATTAAAATATCAGTCCAGACATTCGTCCTCCAGCCGAGCCAAAGCTGCTCTACTAACTTCCTGGAGATGAGGGACTGGCCTCTGGTGAGTTCTGTTTGATCAGGAGAAATGAAATAAAATATACTGAGCAGTTTTAGTGCTGTTCTATCTATCAATATACAAACTCCACACGTCCTTTATTAATATAAAATGCTAAATATTCTATCTGAAATGTAAAACTGTTTCTACCCATTCCACATGACCAAATACAGTGGGGCAAAAAAGTATTTAGTCAGCCACCAATTGTGTAAGTTCTCCCACTTAAAAAGATCAGAGAGGCCTGTAATTTTCATCATAGGTATACCTCAACTATGAGAGACAAAATGAGGAAAAAAAATCCAGAAAATCACATTGTCTGATTTTTAAAGAATTTATTTGCAAATTATGGTGGAAAATAAGTATTTGGTCAATAACAAAAGTTAATCTCAATACTTTGTTATATAGCCTTTGTTGGCAATGACAGAGGTCAAACGTTTTCTGTAAGTCTTCACAAGGTTTTCACACACTGTTGCTGGTATTTTGGCCCATTCCTCCATGCAGATCTCCTCTAGAGCAGTGATGTTTTGGGGCTGACGCTGGGCAACACGGACTTTCAACTCCCTCCAGAGATTTTCTATGGGGTTGAGATCTGGAGACTGGCTAGGCCACTCCAGGACCTTGAAATGCTTCTTACGAAGCCACTCCTTCGTTGCCCGGGCGGTGTGTTTGGGATCATTGTCATGCTGAAAGACCCAGCCACGTCTCATTTTCAATGCCCTTGCTGATGGAAGGAGGTTTTCACTCAAAATCTTACGATACATGGCCCCATTCATTCTTTCCTTTACACGGATCAGTCGTCCTGGTCCCCTTGCAGAAAAACAGCCCCAAAGCATGATGTTTCCACCCCCATGCTTTACAGTAGGTATGGTGTTCTTTGGATCCAACTCAGCATTCTTTCCCCTCCAAACACGACAAGTTGAGTTTCTACCAAAAAGTTCTATTTTGGTTTCATCTGACCATATGATGTTCTCCCAATCCTCTTCTGGATCATCCAAATGCTCTCTAGCAAACCGCAGACGGGCCTGGACGTGTCCTGGCTTCAGCAGGGGGACACGTCTGGCACTGCAGGATTTGAGTCCCTGGCGGCGTAGTGTGTTACTGATGGTAGCCTTTGTTACTTTGGTCCCAGCTCTCTGCAGGTCATTCACTAGGTCCCTCCGTGTGGTTCTGGGATTTTTGCTCACCGTTCTTGTGAGCATTTTGACCCCACGGGGTGAGATCTTGCGTGGAGCCCCAGATCGAGGGAGATTATCAGTGGTCTTGTATGTCTTCCATTTTCTAATAATTGCTCCCACAGTTGATTTCTTCACACCAAGCTGCTTACCTATTGCAGATTCAGTCTTCCCAGCCTGGTGAAGGTCTACAATTTTGTTTCTGGTGTCCTTTGACAGCTCTTTGGTCTTGGCCATAGTGGAGTTTGGAGCGTGACTGTTTGAGGTTGTGGACAGGTGTCTTTTATACTGATAACGAGTTCACACAGGTGCCATTAATACAGGTAACGAGTGGAGGACCGAGGAGCCTCTTAAAGAAGTTACAGGTCTGTGAAAGCCAGAAATCTTACTTGTTTGTAGGTGACCAAATACTTATTTTCCACCATAATTTGCAAATAAATTCTTTAAAAATCAGACAATGTGATTTTCTGGATTTTTTTTCCTCATTTTGTCTCTCATAGTTGAGGTATACCTATGATGAAAATTACAGGCCTCTCTGATCTTTTTAAGTGGGAGAACTTACACAATTGGTGGCTGACTAAATACTTTTTTGCCCCACTGTAACAACAACAACATGACCAAATAACAACAACAACAACATGACCAAATAACAACAACAACAACATGACCAAGTAACAACAACAACAACATGACCAAATAACAACAACAACATGACCAAATAACAACAACATGACCAAATAACAACAACAACAACATGACCAAATAACAACAACAACATGACCAAGTAACAACAACAACATGACCAAATAACAACAACATGACCAAACAACAACAACATCATGACCAAACAACAACATGACCAAATAACAACAACAACATCATGACCAAACAACAACAACAACAACATGACCAAACAACAACAACAACATCATGACCCAACAACAACATGACCAAATAACAACAACAACATGACCAAATAACAACAACATGACCAAATAACAGCAACAACAACATGACCAAACAACAACAACATCAACACCAAACAACAACAACAACAACATGACCAAACAACAACAACAACATCATGACTAAACAACATGACCAAATAACAACAACAACAACATGACCAAATAACAACAACAACATGACCAAATAACAACAACATGACCAAATAACAACAACAACAACATGACCAAACAACAACAACATCATGACCAAACAACAACATCACCAACCAACAACAACAACATGACCAAATAACAACAACAACATCATGACCAAATAACAACAACATCATGACCAAATAACAACAACAACATGACCAAATAACAACAACAACATGACCAAATAACAACAACATGACCAAATAACAACAACAACAACATGACCAAACAACAACAACATCATGACCAAACAACAACAACAACATGACCAAATAACAACAACAACATCATGACCAAATAACAACAACATCATGACCAAATAACAACAACATGACCAAATAACAACAACAACAACATGACCAAAAACAACAACAACATGACCAAACAACAACAACATCATGACCAAACAACAACAACATGACCAAATAACAACAACAACATGACCAAGTAACAACAACAACAACATGACCAAATAACAACAACATGACCAAATAACACCAACATGACCAAATAACACCAACAACAACAACATGACCAAACAACAACAACAACATCATGACTAAACAACATGACCAAATAACAACAACAACAACATGACCAAATAACAACAACAACATGACCAAGTAACAACAACAACATGACCAAATAACAGCAACAACATCATGACCAAACAACATGACCAAATAACAACAACAACAACATGACCAAATAACAACAACAACAACATGACCAAATAACAACAACAACAACATGACCAAATAACAACAACAATATGACCAAATAACAACAACATGACCAAATAACAGCAACAACAACAACATCATGACCAAACAACAACATGACCAAATAACAACAACAACATGACCAAATAACAACAACATGACCAAATAACAACAACAACAACATGACCAAATAACAACAACAACATGACCAAGTAACAACAACAACATGACCAAATAACAACAACATGACCAAATAACAACAACAACATGACCAAGTAACAACAACAACAACATGACCAAATAACAACAACATGACCAAATAACACCAACATGACCAAATAACACCAACAACAACAACATGACCAAACAACAACAACAACATCATGACTAAACAACATGACCAAATAACAACAACAACAACATGACCAAATAACAACAACAACAACATGACCAAATAACAACAACAACAACATGACCAAATAACAACAACATGACCAAATAACAGCAACAACAACAACATCATGACCAAACAACAACATGACCAAATAACAAAAACAACATGACCAAATAACAACAACATGACCAAATAACAGCAACAACAACATGACCAAACAACAACAACATCATGACCAAACAACAACAACAACATGACCAAATAACAACAACATCATGACCAAATGACTAAACAACATGACCAAATAACAACAACAACAACATGACCAAATAACAACAACATCATGACCAAATAACAACAACAATATGACCAAATAACAACAACATGACCAAATAACAGCAACAACATCATGACCAAACAACATGACCAAATAACAACAACAACAACATGACCAAATAACAACAACAACAACATGACCAAATAATAACAACATCATGACCAAATAACAACAACAATATGACCAAATAACAACAACATGACCAAATAACAGCAACAACAACGACATCATGACCAAACAACAACATGACCAAATAACAAAAACAACATGACCAAATAACAACAACAACATGACCAAATAACAACAACAACATCATGACCAAATAACAACAACATCATGACCAAATAACAACAACATCATCAAATCAAATAACAACAACAATATGACCAAATAACAACAACATGACCAAACAACAACAACATCATGACCAAACAACAACATGACCAAATAACAACAACAACATGACCAAATAACAACAACATGACCAAATAACAGCAACAACAACATGACCAAACAACAACAACATCATGACCAAACAACAACAACATGACCAAATAACAACAACAACATGACCAAATAACAACAACATCATGACCAAATAACAACAACATCATGACCAAATAACAACAACATCATGACCAAATAACAACAACAACAACATGACCAAATAACAACTACAACAACATGACCAAATAACAACAACAACATGACCAAATAACAACAACAACATGACCAAATAACAACAACAACATGACCAAATAACAACAAAAATTAAATTAAATTAATCTGAGAAACTTCAGAGCAGATTAGATTCCTTTAAATAAAACTTCAGTGAACACTTATAGAAATGGTAATAATATTATTATTTTATTATAAAAAGATGTCAAATCAATTCTAAGAGTCAGTCTAAAAAATAAACAGGGCCATTTTTATTAAATGCTGAATAATTATTTTTAAATAACATTGTTAAATTACACAGAGGACAGACTTTTAGTCTGAGAGACTAAACAGTTCCAGTCAGCTGATCTGAGCTGCACAGACCCCGAGCTTATAGAACAACTAAAGACTGAAATATAATGAGTTAAATACACTGTAGTTTTAAAATCCTTCAAGATGTTCTAATATGTTATTTATAAAAACAGTGACACTTTGTTTTTATGACATTTTATGCTTTTTTTAACAAAAAACAGCCACTTTGTCTCTGATTATCCAGAATAGATCAAAATAAAACAGAATTAATTCTTAGAATCCTTCAGATCTTCCAGCTGCGTCGAGGTAACAGATCTGATGTTTGTATTGAACCTCACTGGAGACGTCTGTAACATTGACATTACCAGTGGGTTTATGGAGTGATGCACTAGAGTCTGATGTGATGACTCCTGTAAATAAACCAAAATACCTGAACTAGAAGAAGACAGCTTTGACCTGCTGTTAGTAACCATAGCAACAAGAGTGCAGGAGAGGGACAGAAACAAATCACACTCGACTCTGCAGAGAAAACTTTTACTTCATCCATTAAAGGAAAATATTAAAATCCGTCTATTTTAGATTCTAATGACTGAGACTAAATCTTTTCATCTTTTCCTACAGCGTGTTTCACCTTAGAGACTCTTTGTTTCACATCAACACATTCAAACTAAACTTTCACTCTAACGGGGTTCTGTTGTGTTTCCAGGGAGACTACGGACAGTCACACAGGTTCTGTGCACAAGATAGACATCCACCAGAATTCTACAGTTACGGTAGAACAGTCCACGTGAACTTCAGATCTGAAACCTTCTTACCTCGAAATGGTCTCAGTTTCACCTTCCAGATCGCCAGTAAGTATGTTCAATAATATAAATCCAGTCACGTTTCCAACCTGTAGATCATAAGACTGAACTAATTATGAAACATCTTTCTGTTATTTATTCTCACTCTAAAAAAGAGAATAAACACAGTTTGTTCTAATAATTTTAAGGTTCTTCTTCATGTTTCTTGTTTTTCAGACTGCAGTAGAACATATGAACAAGAATACGGCTACCTGAAGAGTCCAGGATGGCCCGACATTTATCCTCATAACATAGACTGCATCATCCTCCTGAAGGCACCACAGAACAGCTACATCTCCTTCTTTTTTAACAACTTTGATGTGGAGAGTCACAGCAACTGTGACTTTGACTATCTGGAGGTAAAACTACAAACATTCACTTCTTATTTCTCTCCTTCATGTTACACCTTCAGTTTGTTTACTTTATGTTTGTGAGACAACATAGCAATGTTTATAACAACAAAGACAACAGCAGACTTTAACTAACATCTAAACAGAAACATGAACAAAGATCAGTGTGTAGAAGGAAATCGGGACATTCAGATATATGAAAGTTGAATTTTGTAACACACATACTGTATGTGATATTTGGCTGCATACTTTTGCACATATTACTGTTTTCTTGATTTACAATGAAAATGTTTATTTCTATTGGCTGTAATGTGTTTATCTATTTGATGCATGTCTACAATCTTTCTTATAGAAAGTGGATCTAATTAATAATTCTGTCTAAATTCCTTCTGAGGATTATGAAGATTTTACTGAGTTGAAGTGAAAAGGATGATTTCATGCCAACAGTCTGTGATGTCATTCAGGTTCGTAATGGAAGTACAGCGAGCTCACCTCTGATTGGTCGGTTCTGTGGAAGCACCCTGCCCAGTCCCATCTTCCCACAATCCAACCTGCTGTACTTGCGCTTCAAGAGTGACTTTTCCTTCTCCCGCGATGGCTTTGATGTCACATGGACGTCATCTTCTGATGGTGAGAATATAACTGTTATGTGGTGTGGAGTGAAGGACCCACATGCAGGCAGGACTCAGAGAAATGATGAATACATTTAAAACTAATTATTTAGTTAAATACAATAAAAAAATGAACTAAATAACACCTGAGACAATTTACACAGAGAGGAAAATATGGTCTTAAACTAAACAGCCATGAAAACAGAACAGAAAACCCTGACTGAAAAAAAAGGCACTAAAAGAACAGGAAGTGCAAAACCCTTACAAAATAAAAGCACAAAAAACTCCTGGGAAGAAAATAAAGCAGAAACAAACTCAAAAATCTCACAAGTCTGACATTAACAGCTTCCAAAGAACAATTTAAAATGTTTACAAACTGTATGTGTTTAAAATCAACAATATATGTAACATGATTTACCAACAAATAAACCAGTGAAGATAGTAAACTGTGTGCAGAGCAGCAGGTGTCGTTATGATTTCATACAGAATCTTCTTCTGTGATGTCAGTAATGTAAATAAATGACACTGTTATCCAGGGTACTATTTGAAACCCATGTCTTAGTTAAAGCAGCAGTCTCTCACTACTCACTGGGACATCGTCCTGGTTCTGGTCCAGTCTAGTATTGAATGCAAAGACAAGTGAGATGTGCCGTCACCCAGGTCACTCTCCACCCCCCTACACTGGTAAACAGGCTCACGTTCGACTGCAGACAACAGTCCAAATCAAGTGGGTTAAATGGGACTCTGTGACATAGTGCATCAATTACAACATTAAAATACCAGAGCTCATTTCAAAGGAGGGTCACACATTTAGTTTTTATTGTTTTTGTTCATTTTGCATTATAAATTCATTAACTTGATGTTGTTTGTTTTGCTACAGGCTGTGGTGGGACCCTCTATGGAGACCATGGGTCCTTCTCCAGCCCCAACTACCCTGGAACATATCCCAACAATACTCACTGTGAGTGGGGCATCATGGCCCCCAGAGGCTACGTGGTGACCATCACCTTCGCTCAGATCAGTATTGATGATCCTGGAAACTGTCAAAACAATTACTTGAAGTTGTATGATGGTCCAAACACCTCGTCACCTCTTATTGGACCTTACTGTGGGATGGTACGTAACTACACCGAGCTGTGTATGACTGTTATTTAAGCTGTGATGTTAATAGGTTTTGTTACATGTTTTAAGAACCAAATTTTATTATATTAAAAACAAATAAATCTTTAACATCCTGCTGGATGTTAAATTGTGGATTATTTGAATAAAACTGGATTAATATTCCTGAAAAGCAGCATTTCTCTATTCCAGACCTTTAATCTGTTTCTCATCACACCTGGTTTTATTTGACTCCAGTTCTAATCGTCTGAATCAGGCGTGTTTAAGAGAGACAAAACCTGAAACATGCTGGATAGTGAAGGAGAAACACATTCCATTGGGATATTTTATTTAATTTCCTAAAGCATCAGACAAAAACCCATTTCCTGTTTCATTCTCAGTAGAATAAAATGAGCCAATAACTGTAACTGAAGGTTCACCTGAACTCCACCTGTTACTGATTCCTTCTTCCTGTGTTTTGTAGGAAACCAACATCGCTCCATTTACAGCCTCGTCCCACCAGGTTTATGTGGTTTTCCAAGCGCAGTTCTCCACCTTACCATCAGGGTTCAGACTCACCTGGAGCACCTGAAGGAACACCTTTCTGTGCACGTTGTCTCACCAGCTCACACATATGGAGCTGCAAACACATTTAAATCATACTGAAAGTTAATCTTCTGTGTTTCTGTTTTATTAAACCTGTTGGAAATAAAAATCTATTTAATGTTTAAAATAAAATATTTATAAAGAGCAACCAGATGGTCTGCCAGCTGTTTGTTATTTGTGTTTATTTTATTAATAAATACGGATCAAATAACTCAGCTTGTCTGTTTTACAGCTTAATAAGTTTATTTTAAAGGAACTTGCTACAAGCTGGTTTTGTAATTACATAAAAATGTCATTAGGCTCAAATTTGGGAAAGTAACTGCTGGTAGATTTGACTCAAACTTGAACCAGATTGTTGTAAGTTAACTCAAACCTGAATAACTTATAAATATTATTAGTGCAGTTTATGTATAAGTTGTTTTAGTGAAGGAAGGAACGTCTTTTTGTTTAAATTCATGTTTTAGATCCAGTTTCTGTCCCAAATATACAGAATCCTCTAAGATTAGAAATATACACCATCTACTAATACTACTAGTTTATGTCTGAGGACATGGTCCAGGTCCAGAACCAGACCCAGATCTAGAGCTAGATCCAGATCCAGACCCAGACCCTGATCCAGACCCAGATCTAGAGCTAGATCCAGATCCAGATCCAGATCTAGAGCTAGATCCAGATCCAGACCCAGATCTAGAGCTAGATCCAGATCCAGACCCAGATCTAGAGCTAGATCCAGATCCAGACCCAGACCCTGATCCAGACCCAGATCTAGAGCTAGATCCAGATCCAGATCTAGAGCTAGATCCAGGTCCAGAACCAGATCCAGATCTAGAGCTAGATCCAGATCCAGATCCAGACCCTGATCCAGACCCAGATCTAGAGCTAGATCCAGATCCAGATCCAGATCTAGAGCTAGATCCAGACCCAGATCTAGAGCTAGATCCAGATCCAGACCCAGATCTAGAGCTAGATCCAGATCCAGACCCAGACCCAGATCCAGATCCAGATCCAGATCCAGAGCTAGAGCTAGAGCTAGAGCTAGATCCAGGTCCAGACCCAGACCCTGATCCAGACCCAGATCTAGAGCTAGATCCAGATCCAGATCTAGATCCAGATCTAGAGCTAGATCCAGATCCAGACCCAGATCTAGAGCTAGATCCAGATCTAGAGCTAGATCCAGATCTAGAGCTAGATCCAGATCCAGATCTAGAGCTAGATCTAGATCCAGACCCAGATCTAGAGCTAGATCCAGATCCAGACCCTGATCCAGACCCAGAGCTAGAGCTAGATCCAGATCCAGATCCAGATCTAGAGCTAGATCCAGACCCAGATCTAGAGCTAGATCCAGATCCAGACCCAGACCCAGATCCAGAGCTAGAGCTAGAGCTAGAGCTAGAGCTAGAGCTAGATCCAGGTCCAGAACCAGACCCAGAGCTAGATCCAGATCCAGAACCAGACCCAGACCCAGATCCTGATCCTGATCCTGATCCAGACCAGACCCAAACCCACAAAAACACCAAGAGTGAGTTTGGTTGGATGCCTGTTGATGTAATAGTGTAAAGTAATAAAACAAAACACACAGATTTTTCTGTTTCTTTCCTCTATGAAATAAATATTTTTGTTCTCCTGTAATAACCTGCTCAAATCACATAAACTAAAATTCTATTTAATCTACTACTAAACTAGTAAATATACAGTCTGCACATTTACCAGTTAGTAGTAGATTAAATAAAATATGTCCCACCATCATCCACCTAAACCTGAGACTGATGCTGCAATGCAGTTATTACATGATGAAAAAGACCCTCAAATTAAATTTAAGCCCAAAATATGAGTTGTAGTAAGATGAAGGGAAGATGGTTATGTGTACTGTGTCTTGTGTGGTACTACAACATGTAATGGTATATTTATGATCCATTTTAATAATAAAACATCATTAGATTGAAAATAACCCTTAATCCAAATCAATTTATGTAGCTGATAGAACAAACTAATATTCATAATGACTTTTTTACAACCAAACACATTAACAATTTATTTTATTAAGGATTGATTTATTTCTAATCCAAGAAATCCTGCTGAGAAACCTGTGATTCATCATTCTGTAGCCCGTTCCATCATCTTGATTTAGTTTTGAGAATCAAAGTCATAATCATAAGATATTATGTCCCCTATAGTAGTACCATAAGTATGTATTAGATAGTATAGGACTCTAGAATTACCAGAGTCAGCTGATGAAACCAGATCAACCTTAAAAGTGGAGTTTCTGTTCTATCTGTTGATTTAAAACCTGACAGGAACTTTTCAGTAATGATATTAATATAAAGACATGACTGAGCTGGTTGTAAATCACTTTGAGACTTATGATACAAATAGAATGTTAGAAACAGGTTTAAAGTTGGAACCAGCTGGCATCTATATTAGTCTTTTTGTGAGGAGGTTTATCTCAATGTGTGATGTAAAGGACATTTTCTGAGGGGGGGTACGGCCATGCTGATACATTTCCTGGCTCCCCTCTAGCCAGTCTTATATATAACTTTTGTCTACTACTACTACTACCACTACTACTACTACTACTACTACTGTCATTTAGCAGACGCTTTTATCCAAAGCGACTTACATTGAGAGAACATACAAGCAAGAATTCAAAGAGAAGGAAACAATATAAGGAGGCGGACTGTTTGGAGTCCAGTTTAATTCCGACGCTGATACATCAAGTGTATCTTTTTTTTTTATTTCTTTTTTTTTTGTAGAGATAAACTCCCAAATCGCTATCATAAATCATAAATCAATTCCTCATTAAGACTGAAAGTGTTCTTTAAAGAGGTGAGTCTTATATTTTGTCTTATAAATACTAACAACTGTCAAATAAAACATAGTTGAAAACAACTCTTCTGTGTTTAAAACATATATAAAAGACGGTATTGTTGTTAAACTCAACATGCTAACTGTGCAGGTGCACGTACGTGCACATAATTAGTTGGATACATTTATCAGTTGCATATGAACTGTCATGTTTCATAGTTTTACATTAGAACTACAGCTGTGGAACAGAATTCCTCACATTCAGTTCTGGTTTTTTAACCACCCCAAAGTTTTCAGTGGCCCCATCTGGACCCCCCATGAAAACATCCTACACCGCGTCACAGAGCGCTACAGGAAAGGGGGCGTGGCGTTGAACGCACATGGTTTCCATGGAGACCGTTGATACGAACCCATGGCTGTAGCTTACTGAAGAGATCGTGAGAAACACGGTAGGTTTGTTCCTCAGTGTGTTTATGCTCGTTAGAACATAAAAGAACGTCAGCGGAAGGTTTACTAGAACTTTCTGTTCAGTTTCTGGATGTTTCCGGTCATTTTTTATCAATGAAACTAGTTTCAATTCACGGAAGTTAACGACCCTCGTCACATCGTCAACGGTCGCTAATGAGCTGAAGTTACTGTGATGCTCATGGTCCTGGTTCGGGTCGTGAAGGGGGGGCGGAGCGCGGTGGTTCGGGTCGTGAAGGGGGGGGCGGAGCGCGGTGGTTCGGGTCGTGAAGGGGGGGCGGAGCGCGGTGGTTCGGGTCGTGAAGGGGGACGGGGCGGAGCGCGGTGGTTCGGATCGTGAAGGGGGGGCGGGGGATGGGGTCAATCAAGGTCACAGCAGGTCAAACCTGTTGATTAGCTTAGTGTTTATTTCACTGCTGAAACTTATTTGACTGAACTCATGTTGGTAGTTTTGATAGTTTTTACCCTCCATTATCAGTATCACCCTCAAGGACACCTGGTCCAGGACTGTTCTGGTCCTCACAGTCTTTAGTCCTCGGACAACCCGTGAGAACTGAACTAAAAATAAAACATCAAATCAATCAAATCAAATCAAAAATACTTTATTAATCCCCGAAGGGAAATTCAAGTGTTGTTGTAGCTCAGTTATTCTTCAGGGAGCCATAGAGGGTTCTAGCTGTGGACAGGAAGGATCTCCTGTAGAGGGTTCTAGCTGTGAACAGGAAAGATCTCCTGTAGAGGGTTCTAGCTGTGGACAGGAAGGATCTCCTGTAGAGGGTTCTAGCTGTGGACAGGAAGGATCTCCTGTAGAGGGTTCTAGCTGTGGACAGGAAGGATCTCCTGTAGAGGGTTCTAGCTGTGGACAGGAAGGATCTCCTGTAGCGGTCTGTGCTGCAGCCGATTATGAAGAATCTTCTGACTGAAGACACTCTGTTGTTGAGTTACTGTGTTCTGAAGAGGATGATGAAGGTTTTCCATCATGTTCTTCATCCTCCTTTGGACAATCAACCCAAGAGACTCCAGTTCAGTCTCCAGGACAGAATCAGTCCTCCTTATCAATCTGTTCAGCCTCCTCGTGTCACATACTCTGATGCTCCGCCCCCAACAGGTAACTGCAGATGTGATCAGCTGACAAACTCCTCTTCATTTTTCGCTCCTCTTCAAATCTCTGTCTGTCTGTATTGTTTGAACAGAGACAGACAGAGACACACTGGAGTCCAGGATATGTCCCTTTAGCCATGTCTCAGTGAAACACATGATGCTGCATTTCAACAGAGTTTAAAGTTCATCCATTTTGTTAGCAAAGAGATCTCACATTTGTCAATATGACTGATGGAAGTGAAGGTTTAAACTTCCTCCTTCTCTCTCTTCACTTTGCTCCTGCTCTGCATCCACGTCTTCTTCTTTTGAGCTCATCAGGGATCCAGAGTTTCAATTTGAGGATTATTTCAGCCTTAGAAATGTCAGTTAGCTGCTCTTACTTGTAAACAAGTCTCTTGTTGCCATGGTTACGCATCATAACAAGTGGCAAAAAAGTGACAAATCCAGCAAAACATGTGGAAATAAGTAATAAAACACGTGAACTACTAATTAAAATATCAATACATTTCTATAGTTTTAGTATTTTGTTATTGAATGAATAAGATGTAAACATCAGGACTGATGATGCATCAGACATCAGCTTGTTCTATAAACCACCAACACTTCAGATAAACACTCTGAGTACACTGTGTATTAATGTATTCTATTTGTTTTAAACTGTTTGTTAAGTACTATAAAGTACAAAACTCTAAAGTACAAATGACTCTTATTTCAAACCAGCACTGTAGAACAGAAGAAACGAGTCCCAGGAAGAACTCAGGCAGGAAGGAACGATTAAGATGGACTCAGACCCCCCCGAGTCTTCCTCATCTGCACATCTGTCTCATACGTAAGTGTTAATGATGAATCAACAGTGTGTCTGACTGACTCGGGGTGGACACACACTTATAGTTTTCAGTAAATAAGAACTCAGAGGATGGAGACAGCTGGTGGTAAACAATATGGTACAGATGTTGAACACATCTGTAGGAAGGTTCAGTCTTACCATGTCTCTGTGTTGGGTTCCTTTAACCACGCTATAAAACATCTGTTACAGTCTGTACGTTCTTGTTGACCAGATGTTGTGAGAATTGAAATTGAAATCAATGATATTAGTTATAGTGTGAGACGTCAGACAGTTTATAACGTTAGAACAGCTGATCATGTTAAATGTCTCTGTCTTACTACGTGTCCATGTGTGATTGTGTCTGTTTAATGTTCAGGAACATCTCAGCAGGAGCCAGAGAGGAACCGCCCCCGCAGGACTCGGTGAGTAACAAGGACAAGGACAAGGACAAGGACAAGGACAAGGACATGGATGGATGGATGAATAATGGATGAATGATGGATGGATGGATGGATGGATGGATGGATGGATGTATAATGGATGGATGGATGATGGATGGATGGATGGATGGATGGATGGATGGATGGATGGATGATGGATTGATGGATGGATGGATGAATAATGGATGGATGGATGAATGATGGATGGATGGATGGATGAATAATGGATGGATGGATGGATGAATAATGGATGGATGGATGGATGGATGAATAATGGATGGATGGATGGATGATGGATGGATGGATGGATGGATGGATGGATGGATGGATGGATGGATGGATGAATAATGGATGGATGGATGGATGGATGAATAATGGATGGATGGATGATGGATGGATGGATGGATGGATGGATGGATGGATGGATGGATGAATAATGGATGGATGGATGGATGAATAATGGATGGATGGATGGATGGATGGATGGATGGATGGATGGATGGATGGATGGATGGATGGATGGATGGATGGATGGATGGATCATCTGAACCTGCTTGTTCCTGTTCAGGGTTGTAGGGAGCTGGTGTCTGTCTCCAGCGGTCATGGGGTGAGAGACAGGGGACACCATGGACAGGTTATTTGGGGAACTGTTTTCTTGTCCTTTAGACTCAGTCTTTTTCTGCTTACAGGAGAAGTTACAAGATGTTCCAGTTGAAGAACATGAGTCAACACAGAAGATCCAGCATGTGGAACTGGACAGAGGTCAAACCCAGGTGTCTCAGAAGCAACATGATGTAAATAATCAACCTGCGGAACAACTAGAACGGTTCCTCTGTTCAGGTGGCAGGAACTCTAAACAACCAGGACCAAGATGGACCATGTTTGATACGTTAGCTGTGGGGTATGTGACATCAATGAGCAGATTGATGGTTTATAAATATGAGTGAGAAGGTTTCTGACTTCACAGTGGTATGAAAAGAAAAGAATGTTATTTAGTAAGAATGTTTGAATCTCTCTCCTGAAATGTTCTGTTTTATTGTAAAAAACAAAACAACAACAAATAGAATCAGAAATAATGTCTCTTGTTTGAACTCATTATATTAGAGCTAAAGTAAATAGTCCCAGTAAGAAGTCTGGAGAGAAGAGACTAGTGGAACCAGAAACCAGGTCCAAGGTGAAAGCAGGACTCTCCAAGTCTTTCTCATCTGGACAACTGTCTTCTCAGAAAATGTAAGTGTTCATTCTTCAGACTTCTTCATAAAAATCAACTTGGACTCAAACCCAAAGTTTTCAGTAATAATAAAGAATCTTTAATTTTATAGTCCATGATGGAGGATTATTTATTATCACATATTAAAACTCTTGACAATGACTGCAGGGAATCGGCTTTATTTCACAACATTCATCACAGATTTAATCTCTTAATGGTAGTTAAACTCTTACATACTGACTTAAAATTCAAGATATAAACAATAAAGGGTACAGAATTAGAAAAATGATACAATTAATCATGAAAAAATAAAAGTAAAAAGTGGCAGCAGCTAGAAAATGTAGTAGTGATAAAGTAGTGAAGTACACAAGGTGTGGTCTAATTACTGCTATAGAAACTAGAAAAACACTCAGAGAGCGCAGACCTTCACCAAGCAGCTCAGTTCCCTCATGTTGTGTTCTACACCAAAATAATAGACTCCTCCCACTGATTAGTAGGTTATGTTTTTATCAGGGTCTGTCTGTCTGTCTGGCTTTGATGAGTGGCGTTCAGGTACTACTTCAGAGTAATGGGCTGAGAACGTGACCTTACTGAGTGTAATACAGGAGAACGTTGCTTCAATGAGTCTGATTGTCAAAATGTTCTAAATCCTGTTGCAGAGAGATGAAGATGTTCTCAGATCAGCCAGTTTGACCTGCAGATTAGTGGGTTAGGGTCAGGTTTAACAAACCTGACCAAATAAACCTGATTCTGATTCTATATCCACTATCTGCCAGTAGAACACTCATACTGTGTGTTGTATGTTCAGGAACACCTCAGCTAGAACCATGTATGAAGAACCTTTCAGTGAGAGTTCCTCTGACAGTGAGGATGAGAAGAAACAACCAGAGAGTCGTCAACACCCGACTTATGAAGAGAGTGAAATACACAAACTCGTGAAGCTCCTTAAGGTACAAGAACATCACGCATCACTCTGCTCTGTAGAGGAAACAGTGTGTGTGTGTGTGTGTGTGTGTGTGTGTGTGTGTGGGTTTGTATTTCTGACCTCCTGGGGACCAGTTTCCTGACTTTTACTATCTTTCTGGGGTCCGAGGGTTCTTGTGGGGACCGAAGCCTGGTCCCCATGAGGGGACCCCCATTAGGGGTTAGGTTTATAGGTATGGTGTGAATAGAGTTTTAGTTAGTCTTAGGGTTATGGTGGACGATGCTGCATTTACATTTACATTTAACAAACCCAGCTGAATAAACCTTTTTAATACTGTCTGAGAAGTAAATGTTTTCTGATATATAATTAGTTACAAAGGGAATGACTTTAGTGTTCATGTTATAGAGAACACGTGTTCCTGCTTGGTGCAGGAGGACTGATCAGGAAACACTTGAATCTGTAGTTCAGGTTTACACCATGTTCTACTTCTATAAGTACATTAGTACTTTCATTGTGTAAATGTATCAAAATCTAGTAGTAAATAATAAAACATGTTTCTGTATCAGTGACATTAAAGCTCATGTTGCATTTGATGACTGTATTCTAAAGCGTGTTAATTTGAATATCTTTCTTCTTATATTCATCTTTAAGTTTATTTTACATGTTGTTAATACAAGCTACATGCTAACTGAGTGTTACTGTATTTACCAGTTTCATTATAATGGAGTTACATGTTGAACAAACTCTACATTTAAAATTCTAACTTGTCATTTAATTTAAGTGAACCCGTGTATAAAGGTGTTTGATCTGTGTATTAACTCAAACTCTGTAACATGCAGTAAAACACTGGTCCCAGTTTCCTCTTTGGTAAACATCTGTCTCATCTTTCTCTTTCTTTTCATCTTGTTTGTTGATGTTTGTGTTTTAGGAAGGGGATCAAACAGCTACTGTTATCACTCTCTGTGGTCTGATGGACTTTGATTTGATGAAGGAGTCGTGTCAACTGGCGCTCTATGACAGCGATGGTCTTCACATCCTCATCAACTTGCTGGATTTAAACAAAGATAAATTTAAAGTGAGTAACTATAACCAAGCTGGACCTGGACAACCTGCAGACTACAGAGAACTGGTCTAGTGTTGGACACATGTTAAACCTTTAAAACATGGAGTTACATGGATTCATCAGGTTGACGTTGAACCTGCTTCTATTCCAGCTACTTTGAGGTGACGTGCAGCTGGTAGTTTGTTTTCTAGATATATTTTCTGTCTTTTAGACTACGTTCAGACGGCAGGTCTTAATGCTCAATTCAGATCTTTTTGTAAGATCGTTCATATTCCCAATGAAATGGTAAATATCCTGTATTTGTATAGTGTTTTCTAGTCATTCAGACCACTCAAAGCGCTTTCACACTACAAGTTTTACATTCACCCATTCACACAAACCCAACATGGGGTTCATGTGGCGGTGGAAGCTGGGATCGATCCACCAACCTTCCGACTGGGAAACAACCGCTCTAACCACTGAGCCACAGCCGCCCCAATGCGTCTTTAATGTGTCACGCACGCACAGTAGAGGATCAGTGACGCCACACACACATATTTAGCTTTTTATTTTGTCTTGAGATGGCCGTGGCTCAGGTGGTGGAACGGGTCGTCAGGTAACCGGAAGGTCACCGGCTCGAATCCTCGCTCCGCCCAGAGAAAAAGATCGCCTGGCCATTGTGTCCTGGGTGAATGGGTGAAGGACAAACTGTAGTGTGAAGAACTTTGAGGGTAGTAGGACTTGAGTAACGTGCTATACAAATACACGCCATTTCTTCTTCTTTAACATTGTAGCTGCAGGTTCACTTAAACCCGCGGTCTGCCATTTCTTTGGAAATGTTTTCAAAAACCGTACGGTTCTGATAACACCCCTCGAGTTTGACCTGAACAGAACTGTCTCCCCAAATATTAATTAACTCAGACACTTCAGGTTCTCACCATTGACTGTTCTCCTGCCGTTACTGTTGGTTACTTTTTGCTCCCGCGTCCTCGACGCAGAGTAGTCACGTATTGATGACATAAATGTCGGATGGTGATTCATGCCAATAGATCAGATACGTATCAGATTTAGGACCACATGCTGAAGTGGCCTGGGTCATATTTGAAAAATGTTTGATCTTTGTTGTTCAGACTGTCATAAAGAATCAGATACAGGTCACATAGGGGGCAAAAAAATCAGATTTGGGTTCCTTCAGCCTGCAGTCTGAACGTAGCATAAGACTAGATTCAGACCTCGTGTTGACATGAGGGGCAGCTGTGGCTCAGCGGGTAGCGTGGTTGTCTTCTAATCAGAAGGTTCACGGATCAATCCCGGCTTCCACTGCCATATGTTGAAGTGTCCTTGGGCAAGACACTGAACCCCATCTAGCTCCCGATTCGTCTATCAGGCTGTGTGCGTTAGCCCCCCCCACATCTATATGCAAAACTTGTAGTCTAAAAGTACGTTGAGTAAGACTAGAAAAGTTCTATTCTAACTAACTTTATCAATGTTTTATAATTAGATCGGATCTCTAAAAATCTTGAAAAAAATCAGCCACAACATGCAAATCAGGTCGACCATCGTAGACCTGGGAGGTCTGCAGTACATGGTGAAGATTCTGGACTCAACAGGAAAAGAGCTCAAGGCTTTAGCTGCTGAGACCATCGCCAGTGTGGCTCAGTCCCACAGAGGAAGAAGAGCCGTGAGGCAATACGGTGGAATCGAGAAACTGGTGAGTATAAACAGAGAACGTCTGAAGTGCAACGGGAGAAAACATGAAACACCTTCAGTTTCTAGCTTTTGACTTGTCCCTCTATCTGAGACTCTTTTCACCTCCAGAACATTCTTAACAAACTCCTCTTTCAAAATAATTCCTACTCTATTCCTCTTCCTATCAGCACCATGATACAACAGATTCAATCCTTCTCCTAAGGTCCTGTAACCTCGCGCTGCAAGATGGATTCTCACGAGATTTGGAGTTTTCTAAACTCACGAAAATCCATCTTGTACCGCTCCAATTAAACTGTCTTCATTGGTCAAATAATGTTTGGACCAATCATGTGTTAGCATTGTGCTTTGGGGCGGGTGTTCAGGTATGATTGACAGCAAGTGTCCAGACAAGCAAAGCAAAACAAACATGGCTGCTGGTGGATGTAAACATAAAGCGCCTGTTCTGACACTTTTTTCCAGTCCTTACATCTCAGGTATTTTCATCCTTGCGAGACTTGTTGTAATGGAATTTTATTAAACCTTTAATTGTGTCCAACCACCTGCTGTTCCCATCTGGAATCGTATTAAACAGTCTTGCAAATTGAATTTTTGTCAAATGTGTTCTTTGAGTTGTGTGCTGAAATGCATATTGTCTGCTTGCCGTCCTTACATAAGTCTGGGTTCTTCTCTCTGATCAGGTAAAGCTTCTGGACATCATTACTTCTTCTACTAAACTCAGCTCAAATCTGGTCAAGGATGTAGAAGTGATCCGCTGTGGAGTCTTAGCGCTTTGGAGCTGCAGCAAAAGTACCAAGAATAAAGTGGTCATTGCTAAAGCTGGGGGTATCCCTCTGCTGGGGCGTCTGCTCAAGTCTCCACATGAAAACATGCTTGTTCCAGTGATGGGAACTCTGCAGGAATGTGCCTCAGAGGTCAGAGTAACCAAGTCTGCAGAGTGAGGTTCCAATAGCCAAGTGAAATACTTTCAGGGGGTCAATGTCTCAATTATTATTTATATTGAAAGGGAACTTTTTTATGACATGAGTTTTTTATTTTTAAAACATCAGCCATTAAATAAAGACATTTTCCTATTAAAAATGTACATGATGACATTTTCTATGTTTAATCTCCTGTGTTCTCTTCCTAACACAGGAAAACTGCAGAGTTGCTATTAAAAGTGGAGGCATGATCCAGGATTTTGTTAAAATCTTGAATAGTCACAATGATGAGCTGCAGCTGTATTGTGCCAGTGCAATCTTTAAGGTGCTGGACTGTCTTCCTTGTGAACTGGATCATTATTGTAGTAAAGAACACAAATAAACAGAATTGATTTAGGGTAACGTAACTTTCCCATCTGCTTTGCAGTGTGCCGAGGACAAAAAAACCTGTGATCTGGTGAGAAAATTTAAAGGTCTGCAGCCACTGGTTTCCCTTTTCACTAAAGCAAACAACAAGCAGCTCCTGGTTGCTGCAACTGGAGCCATTTGGAAGTGTTCAAGGAGTAAAGAGAACATTGCTATGTAAGAATGAGTCCCCTTCCCACACCACGAACAAACCAGAACAATGTCCCAGTCCTCAGGACCCACTGTCCTGCATGTTTTAGATGTTTCCAATTCAAATGATTGCAGTTCAGCAAAGGCCTGTTAATCAGCCATCAACTGAAATCAGGTGTGTTTAGGCAGGTGAACATATATTAATGTAGCCACATCCCATCAGAGATGTTGCTTTTGAACTGTCTGGTAATATCAAGCTGTATCAGGACACTGTCCATGTTTTCCAAAATAATTTCAAATTTAAACTGACCCTAGAACAGTAACCGGCCCTTTAACAAGCAGACAAAGAAAACAACTGACTGATTTTAGCCAAGTAGCTGTTAAGATGTTGTATTTTTAGAAATATAACAAGTAAGAAGCTAAGGTCTGTTGCTGAGGTGTAAATGTGTGAAAATGCTGATGTTGCTGTATTGATAATGAGCTGTAATGATGTGGAACTGTAAAAATAACCAGAAAAGTACTTAGTGGCACTTTAACCGCTTGCAGTATCATATCTGACTAAACGACTTCTTTTAAAATGTCCCAAGTGGGACTTTATTTAGCAGCTCAGCTCCAGACTCTCATCTTTCTTTTCTCCTTATCCTTGTTTATTAGTTAGTTTAAAAATGATGATCTAAGCCTATTTTACTCTTCTTTACTCAAAGATTTCAGGAGAACAACACTGTAGAGACTCTGGTTGGTCTTCTAACTGAACCTCTTGATGAACTGCTGGTAAATGTAACCGGGGCTCTGGGAGAATTTGCTCAAATACCAGCTGGCAGGGCCATCATCCTCAAAAGTAATGGCATTAAGCTTCTAATCAATCTGTTGAAAGGAACAAACCAGGTATTAATAATTGAGTCTTACTGCATTTACTTCATAACACACGTCTGTATTGACTCATGTTTGCACCCTGTCCTGTAACTAGGCACTAGTCGTGAATGCAGTCAAGGTTATAAGTGCATGTGCCACAAATAAGGACAATGTGAAGTAAGTTTGTTTTTATGTTCAACATTAAATACTCTGTCATTTTTACAAAGTTTTACATCAGGCCAATGTTAGGTTGATGTATCTTAACATGTGATTGGTGGACGTTTTCACTACTGAGTTAGCTTAAAGATGTTAGTCCCAATGTGTTTAGAAATCCTCTGCTCCTCAGTTTACTCTCTGGTTCTCTGTGTTCCCAGTGTTCCCTGTGCTCTCTGTGTTCCTTGTGTTCCCTTTGCACCCTGTGCTCTCTGTGTTCCCAGTGCTCCTTGTGTTCCCTGTGTTCCTTGTGTTCCTTGTTTTCCTTGTGTTCCCTGTGCTCTCTGTGTTCCTTTTGTTCCCTTTGCTCCCTGTGCTCTCTGTGTTCCCAGTGCTCCTTGTGTTCCCTGTGTTCTCTGTGTTCCTGTGCTCTCTGTGTTCCTTGTGTTCCCTTTGCTCTCTGTGTTCCCAGTGCTCCTTGTGTTCCCTGTGTTCCTTGTGTTCCCTGTGCTCTCTGTGTTCCCAGTGCTCCTTGTGTTCCCTGTGTTCCTTGTGTTCCTGTGCTCTCTGTGTTCCTTGTGTTCCCTTTGCTCCCTGTGCTCTCTGTGTTCCCAGTGCTCCTTGTGTTCCCTGTGCTCCTTGTGTTCCCTGTGTTCCCAGTGCTCCTTGTGTTCCCTGTGTTTCCTTGTGTTCCCTGTGCTCTCTGTGTTCCTTGTGTTCCCTTTGCTCCCTGTGCTCTCTATGTTCCCAGTGCTCCTTGTGTTCCCTGTGCTCTCTGTGTTCCTTGTGTTCCCTTTGCTCTCTGTGTTCCCAGTGCTCCTTGTGTTCCCTGTTCTCTCTGTGTTCCTGTGCTCTCTGTGTTCCTTGTGTTCCCTTTGCTCTCTGTGTTCCCAGTGCTCCTTGTGTTCCCTGTGTTCCTTGTGTTCCCTGTGCTCTCTGTGTTCCCAGTGCTCCTTGTGTTCCCTGTGTTCCTTGTGTTCCTGTGCTCTCTGTGTTCCTTGTGTTCCCTTTGCTCCCTGTGCTCTCTGTGTTCCCAGTGCTCCTTGTGTTCCCAGTGCTCCTTGTGTTCTCTGTGTTCTTGTGTTTCTGTGTCTCGGTAAGTCAGTCTTGGATTTCTGTAACATTGTATTCACTCCTGATAGTCCGGTGGACTCAGTTCAATTGGGGACCAAAGTTGCAACATTGTTGCTGTTTTTAGTTGGTGCGGTTTGGATTCACGTTGTACTTTATTAAATGAAAGTTTAAAGTTGTTTATTTTTCATACCTACAAATTTGCTAAATATATTGACTGCTGATATAATGAATGCATGAAAATGGTTAAAATGTAAATTTACAAACCCTAGTTGTTATATGCAGAGCAAATATTTCTCTTCACCTCTCCTGCGGGGTCCCCCAGGGCTCTATTCTTGGTCCCCTTCTTTTCTCTTTGTATCTTCTGCCCCTCAGCCTCATTTTTAAAAAGTACGGTGTCCAGTATCACCTGTACGGAGACGACTGCCAAGTCTACATCCCCATCAATCCTCACAACTCATATTCTGTCTTTCTTGACTGTTTTCATGAGGTCAAGATGTGGTTTCACAGCCAATTTTCTAAATCTGAATGACAAGTAAACTGAAATCATTCTCATCAGTCATGATAATAAACCCATTCCATGTCCCCCTGAATTAGATTTTTTGGTTTCCTAACTCAAATCGTCGGTCTTAAACCCTGGTGTGAAGATTGATTCCAAACTAAAGATGGATGCTCAGATCCATGAAGTCCTGTTTTTTTTTCAGTTAAGGAGAATTTCCAGACTCAAATCCATCATCAGTAAGCGCCAGCTTGAAACTGTGGTCCATACTTTTATCACCCCCCAGATTGGACTACTGCAATGCCTGTCTCTATGTAAAATAAATCATAATAAATAAATCATCCCTTCACCGCCTTCAGTTGGTGCAGAATGCCGCTGCTAGGTTTTTAACTGGACTTGACAGACGCCAACCCATTTCCCCATTTTTAAATCTCTTTACTGGCTTCATTATATTTTTATGTACTTTTCTTTATGTTTTTATTTATTTTTATTTTATTGGTGTATTTTATGAATATGTTCAGCACTTTGTGCAACCTTCTTGTGTTTAAAAGTGCTTTATAAATAAAGATTGTATGGTATGGTATGGTATGGTATGGTATGGTATGGTATGGTA
Source organism: Pachypanchax playfairii (assembly GCA_006937955.1). Taxonomy (NCBI): domain Eukaryota; kingdom Metazoa; phylum Chordata; class Actinopteri; order Cyprinodontiformes; family Aplocheilidae; genus Pachypanchax; species Pachypanchax playfairii. The sequence continues at coordinate 404,306 of SSNP01000125.1, read as the reverse complement.
TGGTATGGTATGGTATGGCATGGCATGGCATGGTATGGTATGGTATGGTAGCTATGTATGGTATGGTATATATGGTATGTATGTTATGGTATGGTATGGTAACTAGAATCCGTGTTTAGCTAATTCTAAGAAGGTGGCTGTGAATGTGTGGAGTTATTGTATTTGTTGTTTTGGTTGTTCTGGGTTAGCATCATATCAAAAGACTGCTGCCCTGTTCTGTAGTTTTGACTGCAGTTTTACAAAGTCATATTGTGTAAAAGGAAACCTTCTTATGTAAACTTCACTCAGACTTTATGAAATACAGAATAACGTGTCTCTGTGTTGAATTTGGAAAGAAGTCATCAGTAAACAGATCGAGGCTCCAGCATAAAGTACTTCTTAGTGATTATTAATAAATTCATGTTTGCTGCTAGTTAATGCAACCAGAAATATTAAATCTTTTTTAAGTTAGAAAATACGACAAATCTAATTGTTATTTCATTATAGGACTAAATTGTTTTCTCAGTGCTTTCCTGTCTGTTTTTTCTCCCCCTTCAGAATCATTGACCAGCTTGATGGAGTCCGTCTGGTGTGGTCACTGCTAAAAAATCCTAATGCAGATGTTCAGGCTAGTGCTGCATGGAGCCTTTGTTCATGTCTTGAGAATGCTGAGGTATTGTAACAGTTTCTTCTGTCTGTGGAGACATAAAGCACCACTCTAACCCCTCGGTTGCACATAGATGTTCTAGAAAACCAAATACTTGTGCTAGGTTTGTGTTGTTTGACAGTAGAGAGTTTATCTCAAAGCAGAAACCGGCTCTGTCACCATGTTGTCTCTGAAGACCTCCCTCCAGCATGCTGCTCCTGGCAGGTTAGCAGGGGTCAAGCTGGGTCAGTGGGGGATTTTTCCAATCTTATTCTAAAATGTGGCTCTCAGATTAATGAATTGTGTAACACGCGAGGAGAAAGACTGAGTAAAATACTGGGTTCTGGCTTCTGATTCCCTTTCTGAACATCTTCTCCCATCTAGTTCCAGAGAGTGCAGGAAACTATGCAGCTTCAGAGGTGTCTGAACAGCGTCTGCAGAACAACTGGTTTTGGTGTGGTCCCTTTAAATGTGTCAGGCGTGCTGCAGACCACGCCCCCTTCCAGGTTGCTGAACCTTCCACTCCACCCCATTCAGCCATTTTTGTAGTTTTGATAGTGATCCAACAATCTACCACTCCAGAAACTTTTTATTCACAAATTAAAGCTGGAGTGTGTAACTTTTATATGTCCGTGAGTGTCCGTTTCAGCCAAGCCACTATCAGAGGAGATGACACAATGCAGATTAAGCCGATCGGCTCCTCAAACATCTCACGGTATTTTTCAATATATCTCACTTTTACTTTGCATGTCAACCGGCGACATTCCCGCGCTGGCGCACAGTAAATTACGTCTTTTACATCACAACAAGAAAAATAATAAGAAATAGAACGCAGTGTCTCGTAGCAGCCGGCAGAACTTGAAGGTCGACATGGCGGAGAATCCAAATAAACGGCCGAGAGACACTTATCGGGAAGTGGATCCTACCACGAAAAAAAAAAAATTCCTGGACGTTCGGCAGAGGGACTATTGGCTAAGAAGGAAAGTGACCGAAGGAGAAGGCAAACGCGAATTTGTATCGGCGTCGCTTTTCCTCGGTGGAGAGAAGAGATCGGGCTGAGAGCAGACACAGATGTTGCCTTGCCGCTGTTGGATCAGTAAGTGACTTGGTTTATAATTATGGTGTGTCGCGAGTGTTACTCTGTAGAGACGGTGTGTAGCTGAGCTGTAGATAACATATGTTATGTTCAGGGGTGCACATAAGTGGTCCGCAGGTCCGCACACACTGTCAAAATATAAAATGCGCACCAGATGAAAACCAGAGTGCCGAAGTTCCAGCTGATCAGCTGATTCTGTCTCTATCTGTGTCAGTTTGTGTCTGTCAGTTTGCCAGTGTAACGGTTTTTCAGTCAGTCAGATCAGTGCAGCTGACTGCAGGATTCTGCATCGTGTCAAAACTGAAAAAATTCACTGAATAAGACAAATAGATCATTGTGGCCCCAACAGCTGACTAATAAATTTCAACACCAAACTGTTAAATGTAGATTAAAGTGAACAATCAAACCTGTAAACAATCCAACCTGAACTCTGAAGGTTTTTTTTTTTTTTACCAGTATTTTTATATTTTACTGGTTTCTCTTGATTTTTTCAACAATGAAATGATATTTATTGAAACAAATATAGAGCCAGGTAAAGTAAACAGACTGAATTTGAAGCTTGATTAAGACAGATACCGGTTGGAATCACAACGGCAGAGATAAAGCGGTGGCAGTTGGGCTTACGTCATATGGAAGCGCCAGCTTCATTGTTGTAATAACGCAAAAATTCCACTAGGGGGCGACAGAAGTTACAGAAGTTACGCACTATAACTTTAAAAGGAGTTTTCCATCAAACCGTACATCGAGCCTGTCCCTGAGCAAGAGGACAGTGAAGACAATCAAGCTGATGAAGCCTTGGTGATACTGGTGGAGGTTACGAAGCGCTCCTTTGAAGTGTTTGGCACAAACAAAAAACACTTTCGTCACAGATTCTGGCACATTACTATTAAAAATAAAAATTAACTACACACTTCTAAGCGGTTCTGATGGTGGGAGACGGTGTAGAGAGTTGTGTAGGTTAAAAACCAGACATCCCAGTTTTCTGTAGAACACTGCTACACACTTACTTTACAGCCATGTGAGTGTCCCGTACATCAAGCACCCTGACAATCCATATGTCAAATGAAAGCATTGATGATATAAACCTTTTAGACATGCAACAACCACAGCACTGACATTAAAGACTTTTTACAGAAAAGAAAAGACTTCAAAAGTTAACTTTTCCTACCTTTGATGGCTTTCTACATGTAAAACATTCATCATTTCCAGCAAGATGTTGGTCTCATTCTGTCTAGACAGTTCCAGGGAATCTAATCCAGTAGAATAATTAGGTCCACAACACAGGATAGATCCTCAAAGGCACAAATACAGCAGAAAACGTTCCTACTTGAGATCAGCTCCAACAGTTTTTTCATTTATATTGGTCATATCAGGCGTAATGTACTTCCACCAGTGATAACTAGCTACAATTTGGAGATAACATATTACACATGATTTTGCCAAAATGACCTCACTTGTTATTAATACACCTAAAAACAGAACATTTTGACACTTGAGTGAGAAATAAAGAAGGCAGATTCCCTCTATGTTTAGCTGGAAGTCCATGACCATGTTTGGTATATCCAGGGCATGACCTGTGACATAATAATTCAAAAAACTTAATAGATAATCTAGAAAACTGAATGGGATTTCACAAATATATCTTTACAACACATGGTGTGATACATCTATGCTTTTACACGCCTAGACACTCTAAATTCACTTCACAAGCATTTAAGGGCTAAAAAAGTGGAATTTCATGATATGCCCCCTTTACTCAAACAAGTGATTGTCATGGTGCAGTTACCAGGGGGGTTTGTTTTGAGCTCCAAGTGCGACCCAACTCCAAACACACAGCGAGAAACAGGTTTAGGCGATTAACAGTGTTTAATATGTACAGTGCTCCAAATACAAACAAGTGTAAACTGTACAGTTGATGATAACTCAGGACGGGAACTGGTGCGGGACAGGAACGGTCCTGGTTGAGAGAGAGAGAGGTTAGTGACAGGCGGAGAGACCAGCTGCAGTGTGCGGGGATCGTGCTCTTTAAACTCACGGTGACGTGATGCCGTGCTGTCGTGAGGAGGGATCCGGAGGTGCTGCCGCAGGGGTGGTGATCCAGGCTGTCAGAGAAGTGCGAGGAGGTCCGGGTCCGTGTGCTGTACGTGTGCAGGCGTGACTGCAGCAGGGTGACAGCAGCGTGCTGACCGGGACGGCGTGGATCCAGAGGAGACCAGAGACAGACAGGGAGCCAGAGGGAAGAAGCCGGTTGCGCGCTCTCGCAACTGAGCTTGTAGTTTCCGTGAAGCCAGTCCTCACTGGAGGCGGGTCGACTACCTGTCTCTTATAC
>SSNP01000125.1:365453-398200 GCA_006937955.1 Pachypanchax playfairii | reverse complement strand
CCGTCCGTCTTGGTGCGCTGGGACAGCACCGCACCCACCCCGACGTCGGAGGCATCCACTTCCACTGTGAACTGGATGGTGGTGTCGGGATGGGCAAGCACAGGTGCCTGGGTGAACCGCCGCTGCAGCTCCTTAAAGGCATCCTCTGCCGCCTGACTCCACTGAAAGGACACTTTGGTGGAAGTGAGAGCAGTGAGTGGTGCGGCAATAGTGCTAAAACCTCTGATAAAACGTCTATAAAAGTTTGCAAAACCTAAAAACCTCTGTAATTCCTTCCTGGACTGGGGGACCGGCCATTCCTCCACTGCCTTCGTTTTAACAGGATCTGGCCGGACACGTCCTCCCTCGAGGATGAACCCTAGGAAGGAAACAGAGGTGACGTGAAACTCACATTTCTCCGCCTTTACATATAAGCGGTTCTCCAGCAACCGCTGGAGAACCTGCCGCACATGAGCCCTGTGCGTTTTAAGGTCTGGAGAAAAAATGAGGATATCGTCCAGGTATACAGATACAAACTTATTAAGGAAGTCCCTTAAGACGTCATTGATGAGGTGCTGAAAGACTGCAGGTGCGTTGGTGAGTCCAAAAGGCATTACGAGGTACTCGTAATGCCCGATGGGAGTCTTGAAGGCTGTCTTCCATTCGTCTCCCTCTCTTATACGTACCAGGTGGTAAGCGTTACGAAGATCCAGCTTGGTAAACACCATGGCGCGATGAGCCGGCTCTATGGCTGAGGATAAGAGAGGGAGCGAGTATTTATTTTTTACTGTGATATTGTTCAGACAGCGATAGTCAATGCAGGGGCGCAGGCTCTTATCCTTCTTCTCTACGAAGAAGAAGCCTGCGCCCACCGGTGAAGAGGAAGGCCGGATCAGTCCATTCTTTAATGAGTCAGTGATGTACTCCTCCATCGCCTCCCGCTCCTTGCGGGAGAGGCTGAAAAGGCGGCCCGAGGGCAGAGGGGCCCCAGGGAGGAGATCAATGGCACAATCATATGGACGGTGCGGGGGAAGTGAGACGGCCTGTTCCTTGTTGAAGACCTGTCCCAGGTCATGGTAGCAGGTGGGCACCCGGGACAGGTCAGGTGGTGGTGTAGGAGGCCCCTTACCTGTGGCGCTGGCTGGATTGGCTGACCTCAAGCAGCAGCGCAGGCACAGCTCGCTCCATGCTGTGACGCTCTGCTGCTTCCAGTTAAACTGGGGGTTGTGTTGAGCCAGCCAGGGGAAGCCCAGGACCAGGGAAGCCTCTGTAGTGGGAAAGACGAGAAAGGATAAAGTCTCAGAATGGTTCCCTGAAACAGTTAAGGTGACTCGTTCAGTACTGTGTGTGATGGTGGTCATGGCGCTGCCGTCCAGTGCAGTGACGTGCAGAGGCCTGTCCAATGGGGTAAGTCGTAGTTGTGCTCGTCTAGCCAGCTTAGGGTGAATTAAGTTTCTCTCTGATCCAGAGTCTATAAACACAGTGCAAGAAACAGTTTCACAGTGAGCCTTGTTAATGGCTGCCGGCAGCAGCAAACGGGGCTTAATCTGTTCTGGGCCCGTCAGGACCCCCACTTTCACTGACGGGCCTGATCTTTTGGCGTCTCGGGGCAGGCACCAACCTCTTGATGGGGCGAAGCACAGTGCGCACAACTCTTTGCCGCTCGGCGGCGTTTGCGCTCTTTGGCGCTGAGGTTCACCTGCCCTATTTGCATGGGCTCAGGTGATGGGGTGCGTCTGGGCGAAGGATGCCATCTAGTGGGTGGTATTGGACCTGCATGTCTGCCAATATGTGAAGGCTCTGGTGCTTGTGAACGTCTGGGGGGAGAGTGCCATCTGGTGTGTGGTGCTGGACTTACAGGACGAGGTGAGGCGGAAGTGGAACTGGTTGTGTGGCGGACCCGGAAGTGACCCAGAGTCCGTCGATCTAGCCGGGTCGCCAGACTGATGAGCCCGTCCAGCGTGTTTGGTTCCTCCCGGCAGCTGATGTCCTCCTTCAGGCTTTCCGGGAGCGCGTTGAAGAACACGCTGCGGAGGGTCTCATCAGACCAGTTCGTGCTGGCGGCCAGGGTCCGGAACTCGAGGGCAAAGTCCGCCATGTGCTGCGGACGGGGTCTGAGGGCGAGGAGCTCCCGCATGGCGTCCTCCTTTGTGCCTCCGTCCGAGAAGGTGGATGTGAAAGCCTCTAAGAACCGGGAATATGGAGAAGTCTCTATGGGGTTAGTCTCTACAAATGCGTCTGCCCACCTGAGAGCCTTGTCCCGAAGCCAGCCGATGAGGAAGGACGTCTTACTGGCGTCGGAACAGAAGGCTTGAGGAGCCCGGCTGAAGACGATCCGGCACTGCCGGAGGAACCCTCTGCAGTTCTTCGGGTTCCCGTCGAACGGTGCCGGATCGGGGATGGCAACCTGCCGGTAGCCGGTGTCCAGAGGTGGGGCAGGACGCGCCGCTGCAGCTGTTGGAGGAGGAGAAGGGCTGCGGGAGAGGCGAGACATAACATGGGTGAGTTGAATGCTAAGACTGTGGAGCTCAGTGGACAGCTTAGCTTGATTCGTTGCTATTTCCTGCATAAATGAATCGTGCTTCCCCAGCAGAATCCCCTGCTGGGTGAGTGCTGTCTGGAGCTGGGTCTGGGAGCTCTCGTGGCCAGTTTGTTCTGTCATGGTGCAGTTACCAGGGGGGTTTGTTTTGAGCTCCAAGTGCGACCCAACTCCAAACACACAGCGAGAAACAGGTTTAGGCGATTAACAGTGTTTAATATGTACAGTGCTCCAAATACAAACAAGTGTAAACTGTACAGTTGATGATAACTCAGGACGGGAACTGGTGCGGGACAGGAACGGTCCTGGTTGAGAGAGAGAGAGGTTAGTGACAGGCGGAGAGACCAGCTGCGGTGTGCGGGGATCGTGCTCTTTAAACTCACGGTGACGTGATGCCGTGCTGTCGTGAGGAGGGATCCGGAGGTGCTGCCGCAGGCGTGGTGATCCAGGCTGTCAGAGAAGTGCGAGGAGGTCCGGGTCCGTGTGCTGTACGTGTGCAGGCGTGACTGCAGCAGGGTGACAGCAGCGTGCTGACCGGGACGGCGTGGATCCAGAGGAGACCAGAGACAGACAGGGAGCCAGAGGGAAGAAGCCGGTTGCGCGCTCTCGCAACTGAGCTTGTAGTTTCCGTGAAGCCAGTCCTCACTGGAGGCGGGTCGACTACTGCACTGAGGCACTGGTGACTGGAGAGACCCTCCAGGACACGGGACTGAGGTCAAAGGAAGAGAAGGCAGGTTAGTCACAATAAATATACTCTCTGGCATGTAATGCGCTCTGGCCACTCTGTTACCACGGGAAGTTAGTGGAACAAACTGGCGTCTGTCTGTGGTTCCTCCTCTGCTTAAGTACCCAGCTCTCCTGAGCTGGGTAATGATCCACACCTGAGTCCAATGATCCCTGCTGACACGCCCTGCAAACAATTAAGCACACGGAGAAACACACACACCACCCACCAGCAGCACAGATCCTGACAGTGATAGAATGCGAAGGACTGAAAAAGATGCCAGATATCATACTTCTAATTTGTTTACCCAAATGCAAAATCATATTTGAATGTTGTAGAATAATGTCTTGTCTTGACAGATTAGAATACTTTCTACATGCTTTTTAAATGTGTTTTTCTTTATCAACTGAGCTCAAATGTCTTTGTCTGTTTCTCCATCCTTGTTTACTTTGACTGAGAACCAGCTAACAGGAAACTTCTTGAATATAGGATGCAGGGGAAATGGCACGCTCCATCTATGGTGGATTGGACCTGATGGTTAACTTACTGAAGTCAACAAACGACAACGTACTGGCAAGCATCTGTGCTGTAATCTCAATTATAGCAGAAGATGAGGAGAACTTGCGAATCCTCACTGATTTCATGGTTGTCCCTTTGTTGGCCAAGCTGACTAACACAGTAAGAACATGTCACTGCAGAAGAAGTTTTCTTTTCTTCAACACCAAAAATATGATAAATACCATAATTTCCAGACTATTAACTAATTCAGTGCCACTTTCAGATTTCATATCCCCCTCAGTGTCAGAGATATTTAGCATTTTTACTGATTTTTGAAGGCCCACAGAATATTTTCTCCTATGACTATGTAAATTCAGAAACCACCATCACAAAGTTTAGTCTTTTTTCTTGCAGCAGCACAAAACAAATTGTTTCTACCTCTTTCTGTTATTTATTAATCTGCAGTACAAAAGAGGAACTTTTATGAAAATCCACGTGTTTCAGGACTAAAAGCTGAGATAAAGAGCGTTTTGTGTAAAGAGGTTTTTCAAGCAGATCAGTGACTTTAATGTAAATATTTCATGTTTCAATGATTCATGCACCATCTCAACTATGTTTTACTACTATGAAAATAAAAAAATAAACAGTAAAAAAGTACCTTTGATAGTTTATTTTATGTCTAAAAAGAGTCATTTATAGACAATTTCAACATTTGAATACAATGTAAGAAAAAAGTTACAGATTTAGGATTCAGATACTCTGTGTGTGTGTGTGTGTTTGTGTGTGTGCACGCCTGAGTGAGTGAGTGAGTTAGTTAGCCAGTCCACCCCCCTGGGCCATCGGTTCGTCTATCAACACTTACCGTGTGTTTTATGCAGCAAATTGTTCTTTATTTTGCTCCCTGATGCCTTTAGAAGATCCTAACAGGAGATACTGGTCTGATAAATCCACCTCAGTGTCATGATGCGGGGTGGTTAGCAGGGAGGACCCAAATGCAGGGAGCGGACAACAGAATGGGGTAAAAAAACAACTTATTTAATAGGAATAAAAAGGAACTTACAGCTGGAGGTGACCAAAACGTGAAGCAAAACCAATCCAGTGGGTATCGAACATAATCCCAGAACAAAGACAAACTGATGAACATCCATTTAAATACAAACTGAACTGATAAGCAAACTAGAAACACCTGGGTGGAAAAACACTTAACACAGGAGGAGAGATGACCCAGGAAGTAAACGCTATACAAATCAAGAGACCTAACGGCAACCGAGGAGACACAGGAAGCACAGTTGGTAACAAAATAAAAGCATAACAGGAAACTAGACTGGGGGCAAAATAAAGCTGCACTAAATGGCAGGGAAATACAACCAGAAATAACAGAAACTCAAACACCCCAGAATACAGAACATAACCACACGGCCCAAAACCCCAAGTCCTGACAGGACCCCCCCCTTAAGGGACGGCACCTGACGTCCCCAAAACAAAACCCCACTAAGGGCGGGAGGTGGGAGGTAAGGAAGGAGGGACCTGACAAAAGTATGGTTACAGAAAACAAAAAACAAAAAACTCAACACCAGGCTACCATCAGAGTCCACGGCCTGGAATAACAAATGCGCCCGAAGCGCAAAGAGTCAGAAGGTGGCCTGGAAACCACCAGAGTGAGGCGCCAAAGTGTCCAGGAAGCGGCACGGAGGCCGAAACAAAAACTCTACCGAACGGTCCGGGACCGTGAGGTGAGGCGCAGAGTCTATAGGACGGCCTGGACCAAACTAAGGCCAAAACAGAGTCAAAAAACAGAAAACCAGGCTAGGATGTATAGAGTTTAGGGCCTGGAACCCACAGGCGCCTTAGGCGCAGAAAGTCAGAACGTGGCCTAGGCCATGATAAGGAGCTTTTACAGTCTGGAGGACAGCCAGGAGGCCGCGATGACAGGCGCCGAAGGTCTAGGGTGCGGCCTGGGAGCCGCGAGGCGAGGAGGCGCAGCGCGCCTGGAGTGTGGCCTGGGAGTTGCGGAGCCGGTGAGGCGCAGCGCGCCTTGAGTGCGGCCTGGGAGCCACGAGGCGAAATGCGCCTGACGTCTGGAGGGCGGCCTGGAGGCCGCGATGAGAAACGCCTGATCTCTGGAGGACGGCCTGGGGGCCGCGATGAGCGGCGCCTGATGTCTAGAGGGCGGCCTGGAGGCCGCGATGAGAGGCGCCTGATCTCTGGAGGACGGCCTGGAGGCCGCGGGGCGAAGAGGCGCAGCGCGCCTGGAGTGCGGCCCGGGCGCTGCGAAGCGATGAGACGCAGCGCGCCTGAAGAGCGGCCCGGGAGCCGCGAAGCGATGAGGCGCAGCGCGCCTGGAGTGCGGCCTGGGAGCCACGAGGTGAAGAGGCGCAGCGCGCCTGGAGTGCGGCCTGGGAGCCGCGGAGCGAAGAGGCGCAGCGCGCCTTGAGTGCGGCATGAGAGCCGTGGAGCGAAGAGGCGCAGCGCGCCTGGAGTGCGGCCTGGGAGCCGCGGAGCGAAGAGGCGCAGCGCGCCTTGAGTGCGGCATGAGAGCCGTGGAGCGAAGAGGCGCAGCGCGCCTGGAGAGCGGCCTGGGAGCCGCGGAGCGAAGAGGCGCAGCGCGCCTGTAGAGTGGCCTGGAAGCCGCGGAGCGAAGAGGCGCCTGGCGTCTGGAGTGCGGCCTGGGAGCCGCGGAGCGAAGAGGCGCAGCGCGCCTGGAGAGCGGCCTGGGAGCCGCGGAGCGAAGAGGCGCTGATGCCGGATGAAGGTCTTGGAGGTCTGGGAGGTCTAGGAGGTCTGGGAGATCTGGGAGGTCTAGGAGGTCTAGGAGGTCTTGGGGCTGAGGTATGATGAACCGGTGCTGGTGCTGATGAGTCCGGAGGCCCGTCGCGGACGGCGACGTCCTCGAACCCAGGCGGAGGCGGAAGCGTAGGAGGACCGTCGCGGACGGCGACGTCCTCGAACCCAGGCGGAGGCGGAAGCGTTGGAGGACCGTCGCGGACGGCGACGTCCTCGGAACCCGGCATTGGAGGCGCGTCGCGGACGGCGACGTCCTCGAACCCAGGAGGAGGCGGAAGCGTAGGAGGACCGTCGCGGACGGCGACGTCCTCGGAACCCGGCATTGGAGGCGCGTCGCGGATGGCGACGTCCTCGAACCCAGGAGGAGGCGGAAGCGTAGGAGGACCGTCGCGGACGGCGACGTCCTCGGAACCCGGCATTGGAGGCGCGTCGCGGATGGCGACGTCCTCGAACCCAGGAGGAGGCGGAAGCGTAGGAGGACCGTCGCGGACGGCGACGTCCTCGGAACCCGGCATTGGAGGCGCGTCGCGGATGGCGACGTCCTCGAACCCAGGAGGAGGCGGAAGCGTAGGAGGACCGTCGCGGACGGCGACGTCCTCGGAACCCGGCATTGGAGGCGCGTCGCGGATGGCGACGTCCTCGAACCCAGGAGGAGGCGGAAGCGTAGGAGGACCGTCGCGGACGGCGACGTCCTCGAAGCCAGGCGCTGGAGGACCGTCGCGGACGGCGACGTCCTCTGAACCCGGCGTTGAAGGCGCGTCGCGGACGGCGACGTCCTCGAACCCAGGAGGAGGAAGCGTAGGAGGACCGTCGCGGACGGCGACGTCCTCGGAACCCGGCGTTGGAGGCGCGTCGCGGACGGCGACGTCCTCGAACCCAGGAGGAAGAGGAGGCGTAGGAGGACCGTCGCGGACGGCGACGTCCTCGGACCCTGGCGTTGGAGGCGCGTCGCGGACGGCGACATCCTCGGAACCCGGCGTTGAAGGCGCGTCGCGGACGGCGACGTCCTCGAACCCAGGAGGAGGCGGAAGCGTAGGAGGACCGTCGCGGACGGCGACGTCCTCGGAACCCGGCGTTGGAGGCGCGTCGCGGACGGCGACGTCCTCGAACCCAGGAGGAGGAGGAAGCGTAGGAGGACCGTCGCGGACAGCGACGTCCTCGGAACCCGGCGTTGGAGGCGCGTCGCGGACGGCAACGTCCTCGAACCCAGGAGGAAGAGGAGGCGTAGGAGGACCGTCGCGGACGGCGACGTCCTCGGACCCTGGCGTTGGAGGCGCGTCGCGGACGGCGACGCCCTCGAAGCCAGGCGCTGGAGGACCGTCGCGGACGGCGACATCCTCGGAACCCGGCGTTGAAGGCGCGTCGCGGACGGCGACGTCCTCGAACCCAGGAGGAGGCGGAAGCGTAGGAGGACCGTCGCGGACGGCGACATCCTCGGAACCCGGCGTTGGAGGCGCGTCGCGGACGGCGACGTCCTCGAACCCAGGAGGAGGAGGAAGCGTAGGAGGACCGTCGCGGACAGCGACGTCCTCGGAACCCGGCGTTGGAGGCGCGTCGCGGACGGCGACGTCCTCGAACCCAGGAGGAAGAGGAGGCGTAGGAGGACCGTCGCGGACGGCGACGTCCTCGGACCCTGGCGTTGGAGGCGCGTCGCGGACGGCGACGCCCTCGAAGCCAGGCGCTGGAGGACCGTCGCGGACGGCGACATCCTCGGAACCCGGCGTTGAAGGCGCGTCGCGGACGGCGACGTCCTCGAACCCAGGAGGAGGCGGAAGCGTAGGAGGACCGTCGCGGACGGCGACATCCTCGGAACCCGGCGTTGGAGGCGCGTCGCGGACGGCGACGTCCTCGAACCCAGGAGGAGGAGGAAGCGTAGGAGGACCGTCGCGGACAGCGACGTCCTCGGAACCCGGCGTTGGAGGCGCGTCGCGGACGGCAACGTCCTCGAACCCAGGAGGAGGCGCTGGAGGCCCGTCGCGGACGGCGACGTCCTCGGACCCTGGCGTTGGAGGCGCGTCGCGGACGGCGATGCCCTCGAACCCAGGAGGAGGCACTGGAAGACCCCCTGGAGGACAGCAGTCGGCGGGACCCTCAGGCGGACTGGAGGCGTCGAGACCCTCGGGAGAACTGGAACCCGGTCTGGAACCCGGACCCCCTGGAATTCTGGAACCCGGACCCTCTGGAACCCGGACCCTCTGGAACTCTGGAACCCGGGCCCTCTGGAGGACTGGAGCCCGGTCTGGAACCCGGGCCCTCTGGAGGACTGGAGCCCGGTCTGGAACCCGGGCCCTCTCGAGGACTGGAGCCCGGTCTGGAACCCGGACCCTCTGGAGGACTGGAGCCCGGTCTGGAACCCGGACCCGCTGGAACTCTGGAACCGGGACCCTCTGGAACTCTGGAACCGGGACCCTCTGGAACTCTGGAACCGGGACCCTCTGGAACTCTGGAACCAGGACCCTCAGGAACTCTGGAACCGGGACCCTCTGGAGCTCTGGAACCGGGACCCTCAGGAACTCTGGAACCGCGGCTCTCTGGAACTCTGGAACCGGGGCCCTCTGGAACTCTGGAACCGGGACCCTCTGGAAGATGAGGTCTGGAAACCTCTGGAGACCGCCGCTGATGGCGGCGGCGGCGCAACCTCCGGGGCTGAGACTCAGGAGAGCCGGAGGCCATCGGAGCCGCGGCCAGGGAGCAGGAAGCGGGCTGGGGGGCGAGTAATCCTTGAGGAGAAGCGATGTCACCCGGCACCTCTGCTGGGCGGAGCACCCCGCTCCGCAGCTGGACTGAGTCCCGGCGGAGCCCTCCAGCGTATAACGGGGACAACTCCTGAAAATCCCCCCTAGCTTCCCGATACAGCTCCTTGAGGTCGGGAGTACCACGCAGAAAAGGAAAATCGGCAAACAACCTAAGGAGTCGCTGCGTGGACTCCCACTGCTCCCAGCTATCGACCGAGTACGCCATAGTGTCTATGTAATCTACTACACTAGCCCTTAACTCGGCGTACTCGGTCGGGAACAGATCCGCTGGGTCCTTATAATGGTTCTGGGATTCTGTCATGATGCGGGGTGGTTAGCAGGGAGGACCCAAACGCAGGGAGCGGACAACAGAATGGGGTAAAAAAACAACTTATTTAATAGGAATAAAAAGGAACTTACAGCTGGAGGTGACCAAAACGTGAAGCAAAACCAATCCAGTGGGTATCGAACATAATCCCAGAACAAAGACAAACTGATGAACATCCATTTAAATACAAACTGAACTGATAAGCAAACTAGAAACACCTGGGTGGAAAAACACTTAACACAGGAGGAGAGATGACCCAGGAAGTAAACGCTATACAAATCAAGAGACCTAACGGCAACCGAGGAGACACAGGAAGCACAGTTGGTAACAAAATAAAAGCATAACAGGAAACTAGACTGGGGGCAAAATAAAGCTGCACTAAATGGCAGGGAAATACAACCAGAAATAACAGAAACTCAAACACCCCAGAATACAGAACATAACCACACGGCCCAAAACCCCAAGTCCTGACACTCAGCTTCACTAGAATCACCAGAAGAACCGTGATGTAACAAACTTAAAAAAAAGATTTTTACATATTGGCCGCACTTGTCTATAAGCCACAAGTGTCCATGTTGTAACATGAGATTTTAAACTTTTAATTAAACACGTACTGGTAACAAGTACAAATACATACTATAAAGGATTTTTTTCCACTGGTTAAACAAATACTGAAGTCTACTAGGAAAAGTAATCAATCGCTATCTTCATCTTCCTCATGTTGCACTAAGCAGACATGCAGTGGCTCTATTTCCTTCTTCGACAGCCAGATTGATCTCCTTAAAGTGAGTGCGTTTGAATTAATTACAACAATTTCATTGGTCTGATGTGACGAGGCTAAATGTGTTGGTGACATGAAGCTCGTTAGTCTGTAAAAATGTAGAAATTAGCTGCACCATTGTTTAAGCTGCAGTGTTCAAAGTGTTTGAAAAAGTAGCAGCTTATAATCTGGAAATGATGGTATTCAATGAATTTTATTTTGTTAAAGTTAAGTTGTTTTTTGTATCATCCATCCATCCATCCATCCATCCATCCATCCATCCATCCATCCTTTTCTTTCATTCATCCAAGGTCCGGTTGTGTGGGCAAGTTTCAGAATGGAAACTCAGACATCCCTATCCCCAGCAACAGTATACAACTCCTCCTGTGGGGATCCCAAAGCATTCCAACACTATAAAAGGAAATGTAATAATTCCAGCTATATCTAGGTTTGCTCAGTTTTCTCCTCTCAGTACAATGTGACCTGAAAACCTCTTTAGGAAGGGGACCAGGATGCCCAAACCCCACAGATCTCATGAACATGTGAGGATCAGAGTGTTGACAGACCAGTAAATCAAGAGCTTTGCCTATTTGGCTCAGCTCCTTCCTCAGACTGAAGCAATATAATCATTACTGTAAATCAAACTCCAATCTGTCACTCTTAAGTATCAAGCAACCTAAAATCCTCAGCTTGAGACAAAGACTTACTCCCAACTAGAAGAGAGCATTCCACTTTTCTCCAGTTGAATCGCTTAATCTCTGATAGTGAGGAACTGACGCTCATCCCAATCGCTTCACCCTCGGCTGTAAACTTTCCCAGTGCACACAGAAGGTCATGGCTCAAAGACACCAACAGAACTATATCATCCACAAAAAGCAGTAATGAGACCCCAAGGTTCCCAAATCAGACACTCTCCTATCCACAATTATGCTTTGTACATGAATACTACACAAAGGATCAAGGACAAAGGGCAGTCCTGACAAAGTCCACACCGAACCAGAAATTACCTTGACTTAGTTCCAGAAACACAGACATAGTTCTTGCCTTGTTTCTACTGGAACTGCAAAGCCCCTGGGAGTGACCCCATGTCCCATACTCCTGTAGCATTCCCATAGAATGCCCTGGGAGACTAACTTGTAAGCCTTTCTCAGAGTCCATAAAACACATGTGGACCAAACAACCAAACTCCCATGACCTCCTCAGCAACACTGTAAGGGTAAAGGTCTGGTCCACTAATTCATGAGTAAGAGGAAAGCCACACAGCCATTGAATATGAGGATCAACAATTGGTGGGAGCCCTCGACCCAACATGCTAGCAAAAACTTTACCAGGGACGCTTAGAAGTGTTAGCCTATATTTAGAACACATGCTATGGTCCCTTATTTTCAAAACAAGGGTACCAGAGAAAGTGTGCAGCTTTTTAACTACATCTTTGACTTGTGCCAATGAAAAGGACTCTACTCTCACAAATTCAGGGTCTGCATACTTCGAAGGACCCAGTCTACCCGGTCGATGTGGGCCGCGTACTTCTTTGACCGGGTAGACCGGATGTTAACGGCTGTGAATTGGGACGGGTCTAGCCTTCAGATGAACTCCCGCCCCCACTCCTGTGAATGTGCTGTCACCTAGCAACCGTGACGACTCTGGCCTGAACGGTTAAGAGTCCGTTTCATACAAATTTCATGACTTTGTGGTTATTTCTTAAGTATTAACCAGTAATATGAAACATTTTATATCTAAAAAATGTCAGGAAACACTGATTAACAGACCTTTCAATCAATTTTCAGACTAAAATAACTTTCGAATATTTCATATAAATGACCAAAGCCCTAAATCTAACAGTTTTAAGCACGTAAATCCAGTAATCTCCAGGTGAAGCTCACTTCACTGTCCGCCATTGCTCATGAAAAAATCTCCTGTTCGACATGTTGGGATATATCGGCCAGCGAAGGATACACCGGACCCAGCCTTCAAATCGGGGAAAAAAAGGCTGGATTCGTCGGCCACATTCAAAGGAGTCTTCGAATTGGGACAGGCCTGGTCGCGGCGACCCACAAATCCAGCCTTCGAAGTATGCAGACCCTGAATTTGGACACAGCCAAGGTCTGTCTCTTGTCTGGAGGACAAGTCATCCTTTCACTGCATGGCAATATCCTGAGTCTGGGCCAGCAATTTTCCACCAAATCTAAGCCCAAAATTCACCCATGTCCTCTCCAGACAACAGCAGCAAGTTCTCCAGTTGCCTCTGTGTCAGTATTTCCTGAGAGCCACATCTGCAATGGAGGCCTTGAACTGGGCCCACACTGATCCCATTTCCTCATCTTACAGGTAAAGATGCAGATAAAACTATTCCATTGTGAGAGACAGTTCAGCCTCACTCCAGGATTTGGGTGCTAGAGCCTAAGCTGTGCATAGAAGTCTAGTTGGTATCTCTCAACCTCACACACAAGCTCTAGCTCCTTTCCTGACAGTGAGGTGGCATTTCACACTCCCAGATCAAGTTTTCAATGCAGAGGATCAGAACGCTGAGGTCCCCCATGGCCTGGCATCCAGCTTGTTATGCATCCAATCTTGATTTTTCACTCCACAGATGGTGAGCCCACATGGAGTAGTGTTCCTGCAGCCTTTTGCAGGCTGAGCCCAACTGAGTCTAAGGTTCCAGGGCTTGACCTCCAGAAACTTAGAAGTGAGCTGCCCTCAGGCTTCACTCCAGGGAGTGGCCCTGGTCATTCCTTATCAAGATCCATGAACTGTTCTTAGTCTGACTCCTGAAGCCAATTTGCCATGGGAAACCCTACCAGGGGCTGACACCCCAAACAGCCTAGCCTCTGTAGGGGTACTCAGACCTCCCCACCATTTTAAAGATCCAATTCACTGGAGACGTTTTGATAATCCAGCTAAATAATATGACATTAATCAAGGTTGCAAACAACATCTATTTTGTAGATCTTAAGCAGTGCTCTCTGGCGTCCATTAACTGGTTCTCTTCTCTACAGAATAACGACAGGCTTCGACGCTACCTGGCAGAAGCCATCGCGTGCTGCTGCATGTGGGACCCCAATCGAGCATCATTTGGTGAGGCTGGAGCTGTTGGCCTTTTAGTAAATTACCTGAAGTCAGAAGACAGTTCAGTGCATCACTACACAGCTATGGCCCTGTACCAGCTGTCAAAGAACCAAGAAAACATCCTCACGATGCACAAGAAAGGAGTTGTCAAGGTCAGTTGTAATTCCATTACAGCTTGGTTTTTGGGTCCTCAGTACTTATTTTTGTTGGTAAACATTTGACCTACAATTTTCATTTCATTGAAAATGAAAATAATGGAGCTTTAATGCTGAAAACTTTAGAATCTTCTCTCAAGCTGTTTGTGGGTGTGTGGGATGAAGGCTGTGATCAGCCTCAGCGTTGTGAACACAGAGTTAACCTGGATGAGGAAAGTGTTGGCTGGATAGAGAGCTGCTAAAATCAGTTTTTCAGTTTACAATAATCTCGTTCTCAGATCAGTTAATGCAGCATGTATGACACCAACCAATCAGGCAAAACATCCTACCTTGTCTACAAAACACTCCATTTTAATTAAAACAGTTCATAATAAATGATATAATAACTAACAGGGAATAATTACCTGTAGTTATTATTATCTCTGCTCTGATTTTAGTGTAATGATCCCTGTAAGGAGTGTTTTTACATTTTTCTTCAGCAATAAAAAGTGAGTGAAACAATGACAAAGTGTTTTCAGCTGTGGAAGAAACTCTGTGTCACTTCTATTTATATGGGAATGGACAACATGCACAGACAGTGTTGTCGGTGTATCTGAGTTCCTGAGAAAAGGTATAAAACAACCTGCTATGTTAAATGAAGGGAGGCGGACGGACGGACAGATGGACAGACAGACAAGCAGGCAGACAGGCAGATGGACAGACAGGCAGACAGACAAGCAGGCAGACAGACAGGCAGATGGACAGACAGGCAGACAGACAAGCAGGCAGACAGACAGGCAGATGGACAGACAGGCAGACAGACAAGCAGGCAGACAGGCAGGCAGATGGACAGACAGGCAGACAGACAAGCAGGCAGACGGACAGGCAGATGGACAGACAGGCAGACAGACAAGCAGATGGACAGGCAGACAGACAAGCAGGCAGATGGACAGACAGGCAGACAGACAGGCAGACGGACAGGCAGATGGACAGACAAGCAGGCAGATGGACAGACAAGCAGACAGGCAGGCAGACAGGCAGATGACAGACAGACAGACAGGAGACAGACAAGCAGGCAGATGGACAGACAGGCAGACAGACAAGCAGTCAGACAAGCAGATGGACAGACAGGCAGACAGACAAGCAGGCAGACAGACAGGCAGATGGACAGACAGGCAGACAGACAAGCAGGCAGACAGACAGGCAGATGGACAGACAGGCAGACAGACAAGCAGGCAGACAGGCAGGCAGATGGACAGACAGGCAGACAGACAAGCAGGCAGACGGACAGGCAGATGGACAGACAGGCAGACAGACAAGCAGATGGACAGGCAGACAGACAAGCAGGCAGATGGACAGACAGGCAGACAGACAAGCAGGCAGATGGACAGACAAGCAGACAGACAGACAGGCAGACAGACAAGCAGATGGACAGACAGGCAGATGGACAGACAGGCAGACAGACAGGCAGACGGGCAGACAGGCAGACAGACAGACAGGCAGACAGGCAGACAGACAGACAGGCAGGCAGACAGACGGGCAGACAGACAGACAGACAGGCAGGCAGACAGACAGGCAGACAGACAGATGGACAGACAGGCAGACAGACAGGCAGACAGACAAACAGGCAGACAAGCAGGCAGACAGAAAGGCAGATGGACAGACAGGCAGACAGACAAGCAGGCAGATGAACAGACAGGCAGACAGACAGGCAGGCGGACAGGCAGATGGACAGACAGGCAGACAGACAGGCAGATGGACAGACAGGCAGGCGGACAGGCAGATGGACAGACAGGCAGACAGACAAGCAGGCAGACAGACAGACAGGCAGACGGACAGACAGGCAGACAGACAAACAGGCAGACAGACAGACAGACAGACAGACAGGCAGACAGAGAAGCAGATAGACAGACAGGCAGATGGACAGACAGACAGACAGACAGGCAGACAGACAAACAGACAGACAGGCAGACAGACAAGCAGATGGACAGACAGGCAGATGGACAGACAGGCAGACAGACAGGCAGATGGACAGACAGGCAGACAGACAAACAGGAGACAGAGAAGCAGGCAGATGGACAGACAAGCAGACAGACAGGCAGACAGACAGGCAGATGGACAGACAGGCAGATGGACAGACAGGCAGACAGACAGGCAGACAGACAAACAGGCAGACAAGCAGGCAGACAGGCAGGCAGATGGACAGACAGGCAGACAGACAAGCAGGCAGACGGGCAGGCAGATGGACAGACAGGCAGACAGACAGGCAGACGGACAGGCAGATGGACAGACAGGCAGGCAGACAGACAGACAGGCAGATGGACAGACAAGCAGACAGACAGACAGGAGACAGAGAAGCAGGCAGATGGACAGACAAGCAGACAGACAGACAGGCAGACAGACAAGCAGATGGACAGACAGGCAGATGGACAGACAGGCAGACAGACAGGCAGATGGACAGACAGGCAGACAGAGCAGGCAGACAGGCAGAGACAGGCAGACAGGCAGACAGACAGACAGGCAGATGGGCAGACAGACAGACAGGCAGATGGACAGACAGGCAGGCAGACAGACAGACAGGCAGACAAGCAGGCAGACAGGCAGGCAGATGGACAGACAGGCAGACAGACAAGCAGGCAGACAGACAGACAGGCAGATGGACAGACAGGCAGACAGACAAGCAGGCAGACAGACAGGCAGATGGACAGACAGGCAGACAGATGAGCAGATGGACAGGCAGACAGACAAGCAGGCAGACAAGCAGGCAGACAGACAGGCAGATGACAGACAGACAGACAGACAGACAGAAAGACAGGAGACAGACAAGCAGGCAGATGGACAGACAGGCAGACAGACAGGCAGGTGGACAAACAGGCAGCCAGACAGGCAGATGGACAGACAGGCAGACAGACAAACAGGCAGACAAGCAGGCAGACAGGCAGGCAGATGGACAGACAGGCAGACAGACAGACAGGCAGGCAGACAGGCAGGCAGATGGACAGACAGGCAGACAGACAGGCAGGCAGATGGACGGACAAGCAGACAGACAGACAGACAGACAGACACACCGACAGACAGACAGACAGGAGACAGACAAGCAGGCAGATGGACAGACAGGCAGACAGACAAGCAGTCAGACAAGCAGATGGACAGACAGGCAGACAGACAAGCAGGCAGACAGACAGGCAGATGGACAGATAGGCAGACAGACAAGCAGGCAGACAGGCAGATGGACAGACAGGCAGACAGACAAGCAGGCAGACAGACAGGCAGACAGACAAGCAGATGGACAGGCAGACAGACAAGCAGGCAGATGGACAGACAGGCAGGCAGACAGACAGACAGGCAGATGGACAGACAGGCAGACAGACAAGCAGGCAGACAGACAGGCAGAGGGACAGACAGGCAGACAGACAGGCAGGCGGACAGGCAGATGGACAGACAGGCAGACAGACAGGCAGACGGACAGACAGGCAGGCAGACAGGCAGATGGACAGACAAGCAGACAGACAGACAGGCAGACAGACAAGCAGATGGACAGACAGGCAGATGGACAGACAGGCAGACAGACAGGCAGATGGACAGACAGGCAGACAGACAAACAGGAGACAGAGAAGCAGGCAGATGGACAGACAAGCA
This sequence comes from Pachypanchax playfairii, assembly GCA_006937955.1. Taxonomy (NCBI): domain Eukaryota; kingdom Metazoa; phylum Chordata; class Actinopteri; order Cyprinodontiformes; family Aplocheilidae; genus Pachypanchax; species Pachypanchax playfairii. The sequence continues at coordinate 381,014 of SSNP01000125.1, read as the reverse complement.
GACAGACAGACAGACAGACAGACAGGCAGATGGACAGACAGGCAGACAGACAAGCAGGCAGACAAGCAGGCAGCCAGACAGGCAGATGGACAGACAGGCAGACAGACAAACAGGCAGACAAGCAGACAGACAAGCAGGCAGATGGACAGACAGGCAGACAGATGAGCAGACGGACAGGCAGACAGACAAGCAGGCAGACAAGCAGGCAGCCAGACAGGCAGAGGGACAGACAGGCAGACAGACAAGCAGGCAGACAGACAGGCAGACAGACAGACAGGCAGACAGACAGGCAGACAGACAGGCAGACAGACAGGCAGACAGACAGGCAGACAGACAGGCAGGCAGACGGACAGACAGGCAGGCGGACAGGCAGATGGACAGACAGGCAGACAGACAAGCAGGCAGATGGACAGACAGGCAGACAGACAGACAGGCAGACAGACAAGCAGATGGACAGGCAGACAGACAAGCAGGCAGGCAGACAGACAGGCAGGCAGGCAGACAGCCAGACAGACAGACAGACAAACAGGCAGACAGGCAGACAGACAGACAGGCAGGTAGGCAGACAGACAGACAGGCAGACAGACAGACAGGCAGGCAGACAGACAGACAGACAGACAGACAGGCAGACAGACAAGCAGGCAGACAAGCAGGCAGACAGACAGGCAGATGGACAGACAGGCAGGCGGACAGGCAGATGGACAGACAGGCAGACAGACAAGCAGGCAGATGGACAGACAAGCAGACAGACAGACAGGCAGACAGACAAGCAGATGGACAGACAGGCAGATGGACAGACAGGCAGACAGACAGGCAGACAGACAGACAGGCAGACAAGCAGGCAGACAGGCAGGCAGACGGACAGACAGACAGACAGACAGGCAGACAGACAGGCAGATGGACAGACAGGCAGGCGGACAGGCAGATGGACAGACAGGCAGACAGACAGGCAGATGGACAGACAGGCAGGCGGACAGGCAGATGGACAGACAGGCAGACAGACAAGCAGGCAGATGGACAGACAAGCAGACAGACAGACAGGCAGACAGACAAGCAGACAGACAGACAGGCAGATGGACAGACAGGCAGACAGACAGGCAGACAGACAGACAGGCAGGCGGACAGGCAGATGGACAGACAGGCAGACAGAGAAGCAGGCAGATGGACAGACAAGCAGACAGACAGACAGACAGACAGGCAGACAGACAAGCAGGCAGACAAGCAGGCAGCCAGACAGGCAGATGGACAGACAGGCAGACAGATGAGCAGATGGACAGGCAGACAGACAAGCAGGCAGACAGACAGGCAGATGACAGACAGACAGACAAGAAGACAGACAGACAGACAGACAGACAGGCAGATGGACAGACAGGCAGACAGACAAGCAGGCAGACAAGCAGGCAGCCAGACAGGCAGATGGACAGACAGGCAGGCAGACAGACAGACAGGCAGATGGACAGACAGGCAGACAGACAGACAGGAGACAGAGAAGCAGGCAGATGGACAGACAAGCAGACAGACAGACAGACAGACAGACAGGCAGACAGACAAGCAGGCAGACAAGCAGGCAGCCAGACAGGCAGATGGACAGACAGGCAGACAGACAAACAGGCAGACAAGCAGGCAGACAGGCAGGCAGATGGACAGACAGGCAGACAGACAAGCAGGCAGACAGGCAGACAGGCAGATGGACAGACAGGCAGACAGACAGGCAGATGGACAGACAGGCAGGCGGACAGGCAGATGGACAGACAGGCAGACAGACAAGCAGGCAGATGGACAGACAGGCAGACAGACAGACAGGCAGACAGACAAGCAGACGGACAGACAGGCAGACAGACAGGCAGATGGACAGACAGGCAGATGGACAGACAGGCAGACAGACAGGCAGACAGACAAACAGGCAGACAGACAGGCAGATGGACAGACAGGCAGACAGACAAGCAGGCAGACAGACAGGCAGATGGACAGACAAGCAGACAGACAGACAGACAGACAGACAGGCAGACAGACAAGCAGGCAGACAAGCAGGCAGCCAGACAGGCAGATGGACAGACAGGCAGACAGACAAACAGGCAGACAAGCAGGCAGACAGGCAGGCAGATGGACAGACAGGCAGACAGACAAGCAGGCAGACAGACAGACAGGCAGATGGACAGACAGGCAGACAGACAGACAGACAGACAGACAAACAGGCAGACAAGCAGGCAGCCAGACAGGCAGATGGACAGACAGGCAGACAGACAAACAGGCAGACAAGCAGGCAGACAGGCAGGCAGATGGACAGACAGGCAGATGGACAGACAGGCAGACAGACAAGCAGGCAGACAGACAGACAGGCAGACAGACAAGCAGGCAGAAGGACAGACAGGCAGACAGACAAGCAGGCAGACAGGCAGATGGACAGACAGGCAGACAGACAAGCAGGCAGACAGACAGGCAGATGGACAGACAGGCAGACAGACAGACAGACAGACAGACAGGCAGACAAGCAGGCAGACAGGCAGGCAGATGGACAGACAGGCAGACAGACAAGCAGGCAGACAGGCAGGCAGATGGACAGACAGGCAGACAGACAAGCAGTCAGACAAGCAGATGGACAGGCAGACAGACAAGCAGGCAGATGGACAGACAGGCAGACAGACAGGCAGATGGACAGACAGGCAGGCGGACAGGCAGATGGACAGACAGGCAGACAGACAAGCAGGCAGATGGACAGACAAGCAGACAGACAGACAGGCAGACAGACAAGCAGGTGGACAGACAGGCAGATGACAGACAGAACAGAGCAGACAGACAGACGGACAGACAGGCAGACAGACAAGCAGGCAGACAGACAGGCAGACAGACAAGCAGATGGACAGGCAGGCAGACAGACAAGCAGACAGACAGACAGGCAGATGGACAGACAGGCAGGCAGACAGACAGGCAGACAGGCAGGCAGATAGACAGACAGACAGGCAGACAGACAGACAGGAGACAGAGAAGCAGGCAGATGGACAGGCAGGCAGACAGGCAGGCAGACAGACAGACAGGCAGACAGACAAGCAGGCGGACAGGCAGATGGACAGACAGGCAGACAGACAGGCAGACGGACAGACAGGCAGGCAGACAGGCAGGTGAGAGACAGACAGACAGGAGACAGACAAGCAGGCAGATGGACAGACAGGCAGACAGACAAGCAGTCAGACAAGCAGATGGACAGACAGGCAGACAGAGAAGCAGGCAGATGGACAGACAAGCAGACAGACAGACAGACAGACAGACAGGCAGACAGACAAGCAGGCAGACAAGCAGGCAGCCAGACAGGCAGATGGACAGACAGGCAGATGGACAGACAGGCAGACAGACAAGCAGGCAGACAGACAGGCAGATGGACAGACAGGCAGACAGACAAGCAGGCAGACAGGCAGGCAGATGGACAGACAGGCAGACAGACAAGCAGGAAGACAGGCAGGCAGACAGACAGACAGGCAGATGGACAGACAAGCAGACAGACAGACAGGAGACAGAGAAGCAGGCAGATGGACAGACAAGCAGACAGACAGACAGACAGACAGACAGGCAGACAGACAAGCAGGCAGACAAGCAGGCAGACAGACAGGCAGATGGACAGACAGGCAGACAGACAAGCAGGCAGACAGACAGGCAGATGGACAACAGGCAGACAGACAAGCAGGCAGACAGGCAGATGGACAGACAGGCAGACAGACAAGCAGGCAGACAGACAGGCAGACAGACAGGCAGATGGACAGGCAGACAGACAGACAGGCAGGCAGACAGGCAGGCAGATGGACAGACAGGCAGACAGACAAGCAGGCAGACGGACAGGCAGATGGACAGACAGGCAGACAGACAAGCAGGCAGACAGACAGGCAGATGGACAGACAGGCAGACAGACAGACAGGCAGACAGACAAGCAGATGGACAGACAGGCAGATGGACAGACAGGCAGACAGACAGGCAGACAGACAAACAGGCAGACAAGCAGGCAGACAGAAAGGCAGATGGACAGACAGGCAGACAGACAAGCAGGCGGATGGACAGACAGGCAGACAGACAGGCAGGCGGACAGGCAGATGGACAGACAGGCAGACAGACAGGCAGATGGACAGACAGGCAGGCGGACAGGCAGATGGACAGACAGGCAGACAGACAAGCAGGCAGACAGACAGGCAGATGGACAGACAGGCAGACAGACAAGCAGGCAGACAGACAGGCAGATGGACAGACAGGCAGATGGACAGACAGGCAGACAGACAAGCAGGCAGACAAGCAGGCAGCCAGGCAGGCAGATGGACAGACAGGCAGATGGACAGACAGGCAGACAGACAAGCAGGCAGACAGACAGACAGGCAGACAGACAAGCAGGCAGATGGACAGACAGGCAGACAGATGAGCAGATGGACAGGCAGACAGACAAGCAGGCAGACAAGCAGGCAGACAGACAGGCAGATGACAGACAGACAGACAGACAGACAGAAAGACAGGAGACAGGAGACAGACAAGCAGGCAGATGGACAGACAGGCAGACAGACAAGCAGGCAGATGGACAGACAAGCAGACAGACAGACAGGCAGACAGACAAGCAGATGGACAGACAGGCAGATGGACAGACAGGCAGACAGACAGGCAGATGGACAGACAGGCAGACAGACAAACAGGAGACAGAGAAGCAGGCAGATGGACAGACAAGCAGACAGACAGACAGACAGACAGACAGGCAGATGGACAGACAGGCAGACAGACAAGCAGGCAGACAAGCAGGCAGCCAGACAGGCAGATGGACAGACAGGCAGACAGACAAACAGGCAGACAAGCAGGCAGACAGGCAGGCAGATGGACAGACAGGCAGACAGGCAGGCAGACAGGCAGATGACAGACAGACAGACAGGAGACAGACAAGCAGGCAGATGGACAGACAGGCAGGCAGACAGGCAGGCAGATGGACAGACAGGCAGATGGACAGACAGGCAGACAGACAAGCAGGCAGACAGACAGGCAGATGGACAGATAGGCAGACAGACAAGCAGGCAGACGGACAGGCAGATGGACAGACAGGCAGACAGACAAGCAGATGGACAGGCAGACAGACAAGCAGGCAGCCAGACAGGCAGATGGACAGACAGGCAGACAGACAAGCAGGCAGACAGGCAGGCAGACAGGCAGGCAGATGGACAGACAGGCAGGCGGACAGGCAGATGGACAGACAGGCAGACAGACAGGCAGACGGACAGACAGGCGGACAGACAGCCAGACAGCAGACAGGCAGACAGACAAGCAGTCAGTCAGGCAGATGGACAGACAGGCAGACAGACAAGCAGGCAGACAGACAGGCAGATGGACAGATAGGCAGACAGACAAGCAGGCAGATGGACAGACAAGCAGACAGACAGACAGGCAGACAGACAAGCAGATGGACAGACAGGCAGATGGACAGACAGGCAGACAGACAGACAGACAGATAGACAGGCAGACAGACAAGCAGGCAGACAAGCAGGCAGCCAGACAGGCAGATGGACAGACAGGCAGACAGACAAGCAGGCAGACAGACAGGCAGATGGACAGACAGGCAGACAGACAAGCAGGCAGGCAGACAGGCAGAAAGACAGACAGGCAGACAGACAAACAGGCAGACAGGCAGGCAGACAGGCAGGCAGATGGACAGACAGGCAGATGGACAGACAGGCAGATAGACAGGCAGGCAGACAGACAGGCAGATGGACAGACAGGCAGGCGGACAGGCAGATGGACAGACAGGCAGACAGACAAGCAGGCAGATGGACAGACAAGCAGACAGACAGACAGGCAGACAGAGAAGCAGGCAGATGGACAGACAAGCAGACTGGCAGAGATACAGACAGACAGGCAGACAGACAAGCAGTCAGACAAGCAGATGGACAGACAGGCAGACAGACAAGCAGGCAGACAGACAGGCAGATGGACAGATAGGCAGGCAGACAAGCAGGCAGACAGACAGGCAGATGACAGACAGACAGACAGACAGACAGAAAGACAGGAGACAGACAAGCAGGCAGATGGACAGACAGGCAGACAGACAAGCAGGCAGATGGACAGACAAGCAGACAGACAGACAAGCAGACAGACAGACAGACAGGCATATGGGCAGACAGACAGACAGGCAGATGGACAGACAAGCAGGCAGACAGACAGACAGACAGGCAGACAGACAAGACGGCAGATGGACAGACAAGCAGGCAGACAGACAGACAAGCAGACAGACAGACAGGCAGACAGACAGACAGGCAGATGGGCAGACAGACAGACAGGCAGATGGACAGACAGGCAGGCAGACAGACAGACAGGCAGACAGACAGGCAGAATACCCAGCTCTGCTCTCAGAGTTGATCCAAGCTGGTGAGGAGACTCGCTTTGGGTCATATGGATTTGATACTTTGTAATTTAAATACAGTAAAACTACTGATTTATAGATTGATCCATGTTTCTGTCATATAGATGATGACATTAAGGGAAGTAATGATGAAGTGACTTTGATGAAGAAGTTACATGATGTTTGTTGTTTATTCAGCCTTGCAGTCATTTGTGATACAGATTGTGTGCACACTGGCCGTGTACTGATAACTGTACTATATATTGTAAAACACCTTTCATCACTAAATTTAAGAAACTCCAACCATTTTTAAATGCAGGAATGAAAATATATCAGCACATGAAATTAGGTTGATCAGAAAGCACAAAATAACCACAACACAGATGCCGTTTTTCCACCGACAGAACACGGTGCGGCTCGGTTCACTTTAGCCCCCTGCGGACCCTTTTCCACCGCCTTTCTCGGGTCTTAACTGCGTCATTCCGCACCAACCCGGCCTCTTTTTTCAGACCACCTCCTTGGTGGTCCGAAGCGGCCCAAAGTGGCCCCACACGCCCACCTGTCTACTGATTGGTCCAGTAAACTGCTACCAGTGACACGACTACCTACGTAGTGGTAGCCGCTGATTGGCCCGGCTGTGTGTGGTGTTCACGTGGTGTGATATAGAAGCGCTCCAGCAAAAGACTTTAAAAAAACTCCCAGCAACCATACAAATATTTTATTTTAAAATACAATTGACTTTGAACAATGGCGACTTCCTCCACAAGAACCAAAAATCAAACCAACCAAAATGAACCACAGACAGAGCGCAAAGTACAAAAACACACGTATATCCGCCATTGTTGTTGTTGTTTCACGCCCTGTGACGTCACGGACAAAGACTTTTGTGCGCCACTTTTCATAGCCAGATGGGCACGCCCATATCCCCACTTACGTCCACTTTATGTTTCCACCGCCTCAAGCGAGTTGATCCACGCTGTACTGTACCGCTCTCAAGCGCGCCGTGCTGATTTGTCAGGGGAAAAGGGGCAGAGTTAGTATAAAATAAAAGGTTCAACTACAAATCACAATACTTATTATTTTTGGTTATTCTACTAACTTATTTTGATTTGAGGCTGCAAATATGTTGTTTTGACCTGATAACTGGAGGATGTGACCATGAACGCTGTGCCGGTTCCATCTAACTGGAAAGGCTTAACTAAATATATGAAGCTTCAAACTGCTTCAGCTGTTTCTATCAGGGATGATACACACAAACACACACCCTCCCTGGTTGGAAGCATCACAACATGTTGAAATGTTTTAGTGAAGTCAGTGTTTCCTGTTTGGATTGTTGTTTTGTTGTAACGTCTCGTCTTTCTCACTCCCACAGCCACTGATTCACTTCATGGGGTCAGATGATGAGGAGCTGCAGGAGTTCTCAGCAGGGTGTGTAGAAAACATCCGACTCCTGACAACCGCTAATAAGAAGGTCCATTTGTTGAAAATGAGCGTCGACCACTGATGGAGCCTTGTGGAACCACGTTATGTTACGACTCTAATAAAACTTTGTCAGCACATACATGAGCTCTTTGTCATCCAGCAACAGAACCTGCTTTATTCTAACCCAAGTGTTAAAGTCACTGGATGTTTTTACCAACAGCATATCTGATAAACTCTGGAAGAACTGTAATAAAATAATGATTATTGAAGTCGTTGATCTCTTTTTATGTAGTTTTGGTTTAAAACTCTGAGTATGTTGAAAAAGGGAATTGGACTTTTCTGATGACAGTAATAGTTTAGACAGAGAAGATCAAGGGTTTGAGAGAAAAGTAAAAGAAGCCATAAACAACAACAACAAACAACCAGATAAAATGAATTATTGCATTTAATTAGGCCCATGCACCAAAGGCAATGCGAAGGCCTATTGTTTTCTTGCTGTTTCTTTTTTCTTCTTCTTCTGTATGTAATCTTTACAGATGTACATTTTTGGGGACTTTAACATATTTAAAAATTCCTGGATTTTTGTGTACTCCCCCAAAGGAATATGAAACTTAACATATTTTAAAGTGGTCAGAAAGAGGTGGAAAACATTGGCTCAGTGGTGCCACCAATTGAGGGAGCCCCACTGACCACATTCGTGTACATTTATGAAACTTGGGGGAATGATAGAAGATGTTATTTTCAACAAAAAACACTCTTAAAGGTATGGTCGAAACCCAACAGGAAGTCGGCCATCTTGGAAAAACTTTTCACTCCTACTATTTGAACAAACTCCAACAAATTTTCATGCATCAACACATAGTCAGTACAGTCTCCAGTCATGGGGATTTAAAGTTATCCCCTTCCCCCGGCGCCAGAAACACTTCCGTGAATCGTAAATTTGCGAAGGAGTCTTATCTTTTTTTGTTTACTATCGGCATCGCTGGAGTTTTTTCTGGAACTACTACAACTTTGTTTCTTCAAACATCTCGGAGTCATCAACAGTAAAAGGCTGTTTATTGTTACTCAGTACAAGTGCTGCTAGTGCTGAAATGCTAGCTAGCATGGATCACTGAAGCCTGACGCCACTGCACTGATGCTGTTCTTCTTCAGCTCCTCCATATTCCATGTTGTTATTTGGTTATCACCCATGCTAATACCAGCTAAGCACTGAGCAGCTTAAGCTCTCGCGTTGTTTTAGAGACGCTGGCCCACATGTGATGCCGCCAACCAATTCCAAGTCTCGCGATACCCAAGCCATGACTCTTCAACCGATTTACAGTGGCGGCTGGCCAATAGAGGGCGCTAGGGCGCCCCCCCCATAATGTGCCAACAAATAAGAAATATATATATATATATATATATATATATATATATATATTACATGTATTTAGAGTTAAAAACACCCATATGTATATTCAAGTGCATTTTACAACATGATTTCCTCCTGCATCTTCACTTCTCATATGTCTAGTTCAGCTCTGGGGAGCTGGAGAAATCGTTAGAATTAGCCAATAACAGATCTGCATTGCCAAATGGAAGAACTTAATTTATCCAATAAACGCAGAGAAAATAACTTCACGAAGGGCGATTTTTGAAGCGCCTCAAACCACGTTAAATACCGCGAGATTATCTGCTATCAAACAGCCGTTAAATGAGAAAGGAAAGCAGTCGAGGCTTCACTCGGAGCTAGCTGGATGTAGCTATGCTAACTGGGTTTGTTTAAAACAAGCAGCACTGATCCTGGATGGTTACAGGAGTGAGGAGGGAAAATATAAAGAAGAGACACCAGGAGACACGTGGATAACAGAAGTAAGAACAATGTGACCTGCTGCATGGAGAACTGTCTCTACAGCACAGTGGGACGTTTCCTGAGACACACTGGACACAACTGTGGACGTTTATCTAGTACTGGACAATTAAAATAATCAAACATATTTAATGATTATATTATATTAAATATTACTTAAAATACAATATTTAATGTTAATACACAAAATGAACCTGTTCTGGTCTTTTTTTTTATTTTACATTTGAATAAAGTCTTTGTTAAATATTTCACTGAAGTTGAAAATGTTTTTCTATATAACTCGTATTTACAAATGTTTTATTGACCATCATTTAATTGGATTTATGCAGCACCACCCAAAAAATATTTCACCAGCTGCTACTGATGATTTATCCAGACATTCATGAACTTGTAAAATGCGTGTACTTGTATAGCACTTTACTTAGGTCTACAGTCTGTCATTCACCCATTCACACACACACTCACACTTGGTGATGATGAACTACACACATGTAGCCACAGCTGTCCTGGGACACACTGACAGAGGCGAGACTGCCAGACACTGGCGCCGCCGGACACTCCGGCCACCACCAAACAGGCCAAGAACACAACGGCCAGGCAATCTCTGGGCAGAGCAGGGAATCAAACCAGCGACCTTCCAGTTACAAGACGACCCGCTCTACCGCCTGAGCATTAGTCATGACTAATGCTTATCGATTGAGGAGGCTGCTACCGATGCAGCCGTGTCCCTCACTTGTTAAACCGATTATCCTGTCACATTAGTTTATCTTTCACAACCCTAGTTACCAATATTTTAACCTTGTTTTTGAGGGCATGATTTAACTTGCATGAAGTAGAGAAAACATGCTTAAATGATAAAGTTTAACATTATTTTTAATTGGATGTTTTTTGAGTGTTATCTCTACATAAATACTGACACCTGGTGGTGAAGAGAAATAAAATTTTAACAAAATAATTCACTTAATTAAAAACAGTGTTTCTGAGGTTTCTGTTGAATATTTTAGCTCCACAGGTGTTCTTACCTTCATAGTGGGTGAAAACAGGTCAACAACTTCTCTTTCAGTTTTTATCTCTCAAACTACGCAGGTGGTGATAAAACCCGAGTTCTCCCGAGTTCTAACGGCCTGTATCTGTTTCATCACAACTCCTTTGTTTGTTAGTATTCATCAGCTCCCGCAGTTGAAACCACGCCTAGCATGCTGCTAGCTAAAAGCTGTTAGCATAAGACGTAGCAAACAGGAAGACATGACGTCTGCTGTTGCCATGCGCAGCGGGGCAGGAAACAGTATACCTTGCTCTCATAGGCTAGTTTGTTAGCCAATCAGAGTCCAGCAAATTCGAATAATGAATATTAATCCTGCCATGGAAGGAGCCGTAACCACCCGAATTTTAATGCAGACAGGTTGAAAGGTCTGTTAATCAGTGTTTCCTGACGTTTTTTAGATATAAAATGTTTCATATTACAGATTAATACTTAAGAAATAACCACAAAGTCCTGAAATTTGTATGAAATGGACTCTTTAACTAACAGGCTTGATTACCACTCGTTTAGAGCAGTGTGATGTTTATTAGCAGATATGAGACATATTAAGGAAATAAAACTCTGCAGGAGATATGAGGAAATAAATGAGAAACATCTAAAATGGGACAGAAAAAAGTGCAGAATGTTGATTTTTTCCTCCTTCACTGATATCCTGACAGTGAAAAGAATCATTTCCTGTCCTTTAATATCCTATTTTATGACAGAATAAAAACAGAAATAAGAACACTTTGTCTTCCTCGTCTCCTCGTGGCTCATGATTCTTGAATCTCCATCACTCTGTTGATGTAATCTGTTTCTTCTGTGTTCTGTTAAAATCAAACAGACAGGTTTTATTGCTCTGCAGTGAAATTAGAGTAGATGAAAGTATTTTAGAAATAAAAAGACAAACCAGCGTGTAACTTTTTGATTTTTTTACAGATCTGCAGCAGCAGGCTACATCACTCGTGTTCCAGCATCACAATAAAACAATAAAACAGCAAAGAAACTGTCTGAATCTATATTTAACCAGCAGGAGACAATCGGCTGCTTTGCTGTTCTTTTAGTTATCTTTCACCATCACATTGATATTTCCAAATATGACAAACACAAAGTCTGATTTACACAAACACACATTTCTTCTCTAAAGGAAACTTATTTTTGTTCACAGCTGATTCATAATGATGTAGATGTAGCTGTTTTGGGTGATTTGTGTGTTTTAGTTTACTGCAGGATTCATCTTCATTGTTATAAACTATTGAATGTCTTTGCTCACCTGCTCTTGTTTGTTGGAGAATCTTGATTTGAACCACCTGATGGTCAAATAGATGGAAGGATAAATGACTGTTCTACAGCTACAAAGTCTCGAAACTGAAAAATGTGTCTCACCACTCAAAGATGATGATTGTACAGCAGAGGGTTACAAGTCCCAGAACCTTCACAACAACATGGAACACAAACAGCTGTTTTCCTGGAACAAGAACACATGGTTACCTTCACTTATCTGGAAAAGATTTGAGCTGGAAAACATTCTTATCTTACACACTTGTCAGAAAAGTTAAAGGTGCAAAATGGAATATTTTCATGAAAAGCAATATTTATAACAAAATTATACCTCCACGGGGTGTTTAGAGGGTTGTAGAATGAAAATAAACAATTTTCTTTAGAGATTATATTTGAAGTAAAATCTAATAAAATATTTATTTTGACGGGCACGACGTTGACATTTTGTTTAGATCTACCAGCCAATAGCTGGCAGAGGAGCAGCACCATTTTGGGTCTTGTGGTGTGATAATATTTAATTGCTAAGTATTTACTCGTGTAATATTAACCTGCTTTAAGTTTATCCTTATTTGAAGAATAAAACCGTCTGCATTCAGGAGGTCATGAAGAACACTGAAGGCCGAGGACTGAGGAGATGATACCTTATTTGGAAAGACTTTGCAGACTCTGGGAGATTAGACTAAACAGGAATGCACCACATTCAGCAGCAGAGGGAATGTTTAGATAACATGATTTATGAATGACAGTGTGTTAGAGGCTCAGAGGCAGAGCCTTAAAAGGATGTACATGTGTTGATCTTGGTGTTAATAAAATGGCGGTTTTGAGAGAGATTCGTGGGCAGAGTGACTTCCTCTCTGTCCCAGACGCCAAAATGAATCTTGGTCTCTTGTCTGAAGTTTGTCCAGTGTTTTCAGGTTGACCCGGGGATAAAAGAACACACAGTGCTGAAGAAGAGTTTTATGTTGTTCGTGGTTTGGTACCACACAGGGGTAAAGAATTTCAGCACAACAGTTGCCCAATACCATAAATAATCCAACACAGTGAGGCTGGTACTGTGGAGTCTGCAGGTCAAGCAGCTGGAAGCACCGGGGACATGTGGTGATTATATACATTATTTACTTGCCATAGGGGGTTTCCCCAGATGTGACTTAGCAGGGTCGTGTGAAAGTCTTTATTAGCAGCTCATGCTAAAACAGAGCAGTAGGTGGCTGAAGTGTGGGGAAATCCAGGCTGCAGGTTCAGCTGGGGGATGGCTCGGAGGATTTTGTGGCTGGTTGGAGAAGACAGGAGTGCAGGATGGCGTGAAGTGGACAGAGGATCTTAGGGGGGGCTGCAGGAAGTTTTTGTTTGCTCGAGAACAGCCGGGGCAGCTACATGAACTCTTTGCTACGGACTGAATCAATGACTGAGCTACAAACAGGTAGGAGATGCTTTTATCAGAGTCAGTGTGTGATCAGCGGGACTGGAGAGCATGATTAGTGAGAAGAATATTGGTCAACCTCATGCAGGGGGGTTACGAGCCTGCACCCCTATTGCTGAAAGTTCTGTTGTGGTGTTTATGTTCCATATTCCATGCAAGAAAAATATGTTGATTCTCATCATGATTACATTATTTAGCTACTACTAGATTTCAGCATGAATATTTTAGTGAAAGACAACTATGAACAAGTTATTCTTTCCCATGATAGAAATACTAAGGTAGCTATCCTTTGATCTGTAGAAACTTCTGCTCCAAGGTCTATGTCCCTCTACGAGGGAGTCTCGCTTTAAGATAAGAGCCAACGTCATAAATTCTGATCTGCATCTGCTCCGAGACCAGGAGACGCCGTGGTGGGAAAATCAACATGTGACTTTGTTACATATCAGAGGGACGGACTTCACCATCCTCCCTATAAAGTATCCAATTTGTTAATATCTTATTCAGTGACTGAATGCTGTAAGTCTAGCTTCATTCACTCCTTGCTGCAAGTAAACTTAAAGAAGACCTTCTATACCTTGTCTGTGGTTCTTCTCTTGTCTGAGGCTTTAACTGTGTTTAGGTGTTGAGGAACACTCCACCTTTAAATAATGTCCTGTATTCGTACAGCACCTTTCTAGTCATTCAAAACACTCAAAGTGTTTTTATACTAGAAGTTTTACATTCACACAATTCTGACATGTAAATCAGGGCGCTACATGGGGTTCAGTGTTTTGCCCAAGGGCACTTTGGCATATGGTGGTGGAAGCTGGAATCAATCCACCAACCTTCCAATTGGAAGGTGACCACTCTTCCCACTGATCCAGAGCCTCCAAGCTAACTTAAAACTTCTGAAACTTTGAAATTATAAACTGAACATTTGTTGTAAATTGTCTGGTCCACTCCTTCAATCTCAATCTGGTCCAGACTCCCTCAACACACAGAGCTGGCAACGCACTGGACCTGGTACTGACCAGAAACTGTACTGCAGTTAAGGTGCAAGTCACACCGCTGCACCTCTCAGACCACTTCCTGAATAAATTCTGCATCTCCATCCCTTACGTACCTAACGCAAAAGTAAAGACTGTCTCCTACCGCAGAAACCTTCAATCTCTCACTCCCTCGCAGCTATCGGAGCATGTCTGCTCCTCCCTCCTTTCCTACTCGGTGCTCTCAACTCTGCCTGTAAATGAGGCAACAGAGACGCTCTGCTCCTCACTAGCTTCTTCTCTGGACGAAGTCTGCCCTCGTGTGTCAAAGCTGGCCGCCCGGCAGCGTCCTAGTCCGTGGCTCACAGACACTCTGAGGGATCACAGAGCTGGTCTGAGAGCAGCTGAAAGGAAATGGCGCAAATCCAAAAATCTCTCTGACTTGTCCAAATACCAGCAAAAGCTCTCTAGCTTCACATCCTGCTTAAAGGCTGCCAAGATAGCTTTTTACCAAAACAAAATCCAGAATGCTCCTAACATGGGAAAACTGTTCAAGACATTCAATACTCTTATCCGTCCTCCACCTGCTCAGCCACCCACCGGGCTGACTGCAGACATGTTCGCCACCTACTTCACCGACAAAATCGCCTCCATTAAAAATCAGTTTTCCGAGCCTGACCATCCCAGTCTGGTCCATCCTTCCTCCGGTCAATCACTCTGCTCCTTCCGCTTACTGAATGAGGACGAAGTCTCCCGACTCATAGTGGAATCTAATCCAACCACGTGTCCTCTGGATCCGATTCCTACGGATATCCTGCTGAGCATTCTTCCTGCTGTCAAACCTGCAATAACCCACATTATAAACTCTTCCATGAAAACTGGCATCTTTCCTTCAGTTTTCAAGCAAGCCACTGTCACTCCGCTGCTGAAAAAACCGTCGCTCGACCCGGCCCAGGTAGGAAACTACCGGCCAGTCTCGCTCCTACCGTTCATGTCCAAGATCCTAGAGTGAGCCGTTTTCACTCAAGTCTCACAGTTCCTCCATGACAACGACCTACTTGATCCTTATCAATCAGGCTTTAAGCGAGGCCATTCCACTGAAACCGCTCTTCTCTCAGTTGCAGAGTCACTACGGGTTGCCAGATCGGCTGGTCTCTCCTCAGTACTCGTACTCCTTGACCTGTCTGCTGCTTTTGACACCGTCAACCACCTCATTCTCCTCTCGACGCTATCTAAGCTTGGCATCTCGGG